>JBAHVQ010173672.1:0-18002 GCA_036872915.1 Nanipora kamurai
GAACGAGCCTTTCGTTGTTTATATCCAAGCTTGCAAACACCTACACTCTCTACGTTCTGTAGATTGAGTTTGCTCGTCTGCAGGAACATTTGGGAAATGTCTGCGGAAATTGCGACAGGCGTACGACGGAAACGGATGAGTACGTCGACCAGGCCTCTCTGGAGTTTTGGCCCCGGTAACACGGCGTCGTTTAAGGACTTCCTACTGAGCTTTGCCGTCGCCTCAAACACGACACGCACCTTGGTCGTAGATGTATTTTCTTATAACGGGAAAGTGCGATAGTAGCCATTGTTCTTCCTATTTCTTTGGTACCTTGTGCATGTAGCTCTTGTCGATGTAGTCTTCTATGTATTATTTTGTTGTAGTCAAACGCGAGCTCTTTTTGATGAGGGAGTTCTCCAGGTTTTTCTGTCTGGAATATACCATTTCGAAGTTGTTTTCAAATTTGGGTTCTCCTTTCTTCCAAGGGATCCCGATCTCATATCTCCCATCTTTTGCGGTCTGTGTTCTTTCAGATTGTTCCACTGCAGCATTAATCACATCTGGGGGCAAACTCTGGTTGCCACCGTCCTTAATCTGGCCCTATGGATTCTGAATTGGATTTCCCCGTTTTGTTAATTTTCGTCATAAGGGGGGGTAGAGACGTTCACCTTTTGTTTGCGCTTGCGCAGTTTTGTTCATTTTCTGAAGTGATAGCCATGCTTTATATAAGCCTGTAATCGCTGAAAGAGCGTACTATCTGTTACCGTTTTCTTTTACAAATAAAAAAATTTCCCTTTGGATTTCATGGATTTATTTAGTAGAAGTTCGTTGAGCAGAGCTTGGTGAAAAATGGGATAATCACTACCAACGAACATATCGATTTTCGTCGTCTAAAAACCCTCTCGAATGGAATCGAGTTTAGATGACACCATTTGTCTTTCACTTCACTCCATTGGATTGTTGGAGTATTACCATTGATGTTGCCTAAAACGTTTGCCTCCAATCTTTCAGAGTAGTATCCATCTTTGGAAGCCACTTACGGTTCAACTCCGCAAGACAATTTCTTTATCTCTGTACCAGCCGTCCTTGATATGGTTAGATTCTGTGTTCGACCTTCTAATTGAAGTTTTTCGGCGGCGTTCTCTGTTATGTATGAACTGGTTGAACAATGATCAAGCATTACATTAACTTTCAAATTCTTCATCCAATTGACGAGAAAGGCAGGAAGGATCATCAGGCTTGGATTCGCTGTTTCCCGATTGTTGCTGGCCATTTCTGAACACTCTTTTGTCGTTTCTTTGAAAATTGGATTCTTTTTGAGATCGTGTTGATAGCTGTCCTGTTCTCGGCTTTCACGCACGTCTATGCCATATTTCCTACTTCTAGGATAACTTTTACTATGGTGCCCAGCTGCTAAAAATCGGTAACAGCGTCCGCTTTATCTTATTAATTCTTACGCTGTGCCACTGGAAGCTTTTTAAACGTTTTGCAAACCCAAGATGGGTGATCTTCTCGACATTTTTCTATTATGCATCGTCTGGGACTTTTTGTATTAAATCCTCGATGGCGTCTGTCCCCAGATTTGGTATTCCGTCTTCTGTCGAACTCGGAAGTCTCTTATTTAGCTTCGTCCATTATCTGTACTCTAATTTCAACCTATTGCAGCAGCCTCTTAAAAGTTTCATTTTCATTATTGCGGAACAACCAATATTTATGCGCTTGGAGATTTTCTTCCGACAGTTTTGCTTTTGCTGTATGATTGAGGTGTTTGCTCTTCAGCTCACCGTCTGAATCATTATTTTGAAGGGTGATGAGTATTTTGCGCAAAACTGACAATAGTTCTTCCATGTCTCCGAGGTTATGGCGACGTACCCTCGGCAATCTTCGGAGAGTTGTTAAGTGCTTGAGGATTTGTCGTCGTTCTCCGCTGTATCTTCTTTCAGTATTTTCTTTGCGCATTCACGTGCATTGTTTGAGAAGCCAAGACCTTTCACAATTGTTAGGGCTTTTCCACGTAAACTCACCATCTTTTCTTTGGCTGAATTATTGACTTCATCCACCACAAAAATTAAGGCAGCATTCCATGGTTCACATTCGGTCTTATCTTCACAGGAAAGCGTCGGTAAGTTGACACCTTTTGACTAAACTGACGCTATGTTTGGCATGGTCGATACAGGAGATTCTTGGCCAGAGGCTTGTAATTTTAGAGAAATTGTTGCTTCTTCGTCGTCCTTCCTCGTTTTTGCTCTGGCTTCATTAATTTAAGCATTGCAATTGAACGTACGTCGTCGATTCTTTGCTTATTAAGTTCAACGGTGTCGATTCTTCGTCTTAAATTTTCTTCCAAGACTCGCTGTTTTTGTTCAAGCTCATTTAGCGGTGAACGCTGTGGCAAACTCCAGTAAACTTGGTCCATCTGCCTGCTTCAGGAGTGGCAAGTTCTCCAATTTCTTGACATGTGCCTTTGCTATGATATGCCGTTTGCCGAAATTCTCACGCAAGGTCTTCTTTGCAACGTTATAACCTTCTTCTACGGGTAGGTTCACACAGCTTTCAATTGCTTCACGTGCCTTGCTAGAACAATGTTGAATCAGGAGTTGCAATATTCTGGAATTATCAGAATTATCCTTCTCTAGACATGTCTCAAAATTATGCATGAACGACACATAATTTATTGGATCCCCATCAAAATGCATATACTTATCTTGGGCATGGAAACCATCTCTTCTCCACCATCTATGTTCCTCGACACAGCCTCCCTTGTTTGACGTACGGACCAATATGTCTCAGCAGTGAGTTGGTTTAGGAGCTACTTGACCAGTAGAAAACAGTCAGTACGCATTGGCACTAGTCTTTCCACTAACTTAGTTATAAGTCATGGGGTTCCGCAAGGATCTATTTTGGGTCCTTTACTCTTCAACATATACGTAAGTGACCTACCAGAAGCTTGCAAAAATTGCAATACGGAGTATTTTGCGGATGATTCAAAACTGTTTCTGGCATTTAAACTCTACGAATTGGATAATGCCGTTACGAAAGTAAATCAGGGTCTTCAATCAATGTTTAAATGGTGTTGTTCCAACTATCTTCTGATAAATCCAGGAAAAACAAAGGTTATGTTATTTGGAGTACCCCAACTGTTATCGCGACCACCTCATGATGTAACATTCACCCTGATGGATAAAGAGCTAATACCAGCCTCAAACGCAAAAGATCTTGGCATGACTTGGATACAAAAATGACTTATGACAAGCATGTGACAACTATGGTGTGATCCTGCACGAATGCACTATTACAAATTAATAGAATACGTCATCTAGTTAACCGTGAAACATTAATCAATATTATTAATAGTTTATTTTTTAGCAAACTTTATTATTGCTCCTCAGTTTGGGCATCAACTTCGACAAACAACATAAAGAAGATACAGTGTGTTCAAAATTTTGCTGCGTGCATTGTTACAGGAACACGTAAGTATGACCACATTACTCCGTGCTTGAAGGAACTAAAGTGGCTGCCGGTGTCAAAGGAACTTTATTTACGTGATGCAGTTATGGCATACAAATGTATCAATGGTACTGCACCCACGTATTTAAGTAAACTTTTCTGCAGAAGAGGACTCCGAAGCGGGCGTATCACAAGACAATCTAACGATATCGACATCCCCAAAATTCAGAACTACCACGGGTCAAAAATCATCTGTCTATAGGGCATCAACCATTTGGAACTCCCTATGTCCTGAACTCAAACTAAGTAGGTCGAGTAAGGTCTTTAGACGCTGTTTAAAGAAACAATTATTAGTACAATTTTTAGACACAGACAAGTTCCACAGCTTCTGCACTTCTTTTCACTTATTTTAGAGTTTTTTTTATTTAATAGACATTTCATGTAAGATATTTGTAAATTTTTTTCATCAAACTTTTAATTTAGTTATGAAAAACCCATTTGGGATAACTAATAAGTATTGTATGTATGTATGTATGTATGTATGTATGTATGTATGTATGTATGTTTGTACTTTCGAACCTTTGATTGTTATCTGTTGTCGGGAAGGTCTCACAGAGATTGTTGACGTGTTGGGTTCCCGCCAACACGTCAACATTCAAGTCGTCGACCACTAGCGCCTCCAGTTGGAGTTCTAGATGGCTGCGTGATAGGGTGACATGAACTTCACCAACAACGGTTAGTGGAGTGATTCCGTCAGCTTGAAGGGCGGTCTGTTTGGTCTTTCGTATGGTGGCGCCGATTTGATTGGTGACGGAAGTCTTGATCATACTTGTCTCAGCTCTGGTGTTGAGAGTGAGGTGTATTGCATGATGTTTGTTGGTGCTGACACGGCAAGTTGTCGACTTGACACGGTAGTTATGGCAACTTCGAATATCGTCGTACTCTTGCTCGGGATTGGATTGATCCGTCGTGTCGTCGTATTCGCTGAGGACTTGTCGTGTACGGGTTAAGTATTGTCGATTTTCGGTGGGAAGGTACGGCACTTGCTCAGGTAGTGTTGGAATTTTGGTCTGTTTGCTTGTTTACATAGTGGACAGATCTTGGTGGTGTTCCCTTTGGCCTTGATAGTATTCTGTTGATCAATAGAATGATCACGCATGTGTGAGGAGCGTCTGAAAGGTGTACGTAGTACTTTCACCTCGTTTGTGGAGTTGATTTCATCGAACAGAGTGTCTAAGGCTTGAGAAATTTCGGGCTTCAGGGTTGCTAGTGTTTGCGATCTCAGTTTTGTACCGCGTAGCGTTGTTTTACCAAGGCTTACAAGTCTGTATGAATTGGTCGTAGTCGTATCAAAACAATCAGGTTATCAAGGGAGTCTGTCTGTTTGTCCGTTTTGACGTTTTTCTCACGGTGTTGGTTATTACTATTAGCTTTAAGTAAGTTATCATCGACAAAACTGACGAGTCCTTGGTATGTCTTCCGGGGTTCCAAACGAATTTTGTTGAAATATAGAAAGTGAGCGTCAGTGGGTTGGAAAACCAGTAATTGGTTATTTGTCCTAGCATAGTTCTAAATGAGTTACCTTTTGGGCGGCAGTACAGCGTTTGGTTTCGCGTACGTCTTAGCCATAGCTTTTAAGACCACGTGGTGGTGCTTCGTTAGTCTTTCTCAGCCATGTGGTGTCCTCAACCAAAAATGTGCCGAAATTTGGTCTAGAGACAACGTATACTGGAGATTTTGGCGCTATGATAATGATATTATCATGTCGTGACTTCCGCTTAGGCACCGCAGTACATATGACAAACCTGCACCTTAGCTCACCATACGAGTCTTGGTAGCTCAATGATTAGAGCATCTGACCGGTCATCATCAGGTTGCTGATTCGATTCCCATCTAGGGCTCCGAAATCGTTTTTCTGAGGATGCGGGCTTGACTAACGTTTGTTGGTCGTATAATAGATACCAAGCTCCCACGTGAACCAGATTAGTTCTCAGCATTTAGTAATACCACATGTGGCGTAACACTTGTAAACAATCTATAATCATTAGCAAGTACTGAAGCCCAAGACACGTCTGCAGTTAAACAATTGGTCGTTTACTTGATATTGTAGTGACGTTTTGTGAAAATACGACCCTATTTTTAATAGTATAAGAAATACAGAATACCGATATACAGAAACATGGGCATGACAGACTTGAAAATAAAAAAATAATCTTTCATTCCATGTAATAGTAAAGAACAAGTAAAATTGGTTTATTTGAAGTTTTCTCTGAACAGCCCTTGTGAAACTCATTAACAAATTCATGAGGAAAATTGGAAAAAAATTAATGTTTACAGTATGTTCCAAATTATTATGCAAATCAGTTTTGTTTAAATATTCTGTGAAGTCTTCTATCTGAATACATGAAACGTTCACAGATTTTTCGTTACACTCTGATCAACATTACATATTGATTTCATTCGAATATTTTAATGAATAATATAAATATGATATTTTATGCAAAAAAAGGTGCTCCTGTCAATGTGCTACGTTATTATGCAAAACACAAAAACACGTTCTGGTGACACAATGGAATATAAAGAAATTTAAACGCAACCAGATCCATAATTAATTGGTTTTTACAATAGTACATAAAAGAAAAACCGATTTATGCAGTAATTTAGTAATTCCTGCGGTTATTTATTTACATAACACCCCTTGTTTGATAAGATCTCTATGAGTCGACCATCAACAGATTTTGTGAGGTTTTGAATTTCGTCTGCTCTAACGCTCGTTGGTGATTGACAAATACCTCGCCATAGCTCATCCTTGGACGCGTATTGTTGACTACCACTGTAAATTTGCCTTTTCAAGATACTACAATAGTTCTCTATGGGATTAAGATCTGGTGGTGATGGTGGCCATGTCAAACTTTTCATCTTTGAAGTCTAGTTTTGCCAGGTATGCAATAGTATAACGTGCGGTATGTGATGGCGTATTGTCTTGTATAAAAACGATCTTCTGTCGGAAAGTTGGCGATGTCTTCGATACCAAGGAATGGAATTCTCTTTCAGGAAGTTTGTGTACATCACAGCATTCATTTTTACCCCTTCTGGTACTCTGAATGGACCAACAAGCTGATTGCCAATTAATCCAGCCCAAAACATGACACCACCACCAACTTGCTGTCGTCTGAATCTCGACGGTTTTTGGGTGCCCCTTCAGAAGCCAACCTCTGCACCAGCCATCAGGTCCATCGAGAGTTGCTCTGCACTCATCAGTGAAAAGAACGGTCTGAAAATCTATCTTCATGTAAAGTTTGGCCCACTCAAGTTGCTGAATCTTATGTCTGACGGTTAAAGGCGGGAAAATATTCGGCTTAACATCCTTTGTAACGGTTTGAAGAATGTGACATCGAGATGTTCTGGGGATTCCAATGATGCCAGCCTGCTCGAATATCTGTTTGTTAGTTAAGAAAGGGTGTTTTACTACCTCTCGCTTAATAGTAGATACTTGTCGTCTTGTTATTTTTCGCCTCACACCTTTGTCCTTCTTTTCCTTGACTGGTTGGTATTGGCTATAAATCGTTTTGCAGTTCTATGATCACGGAATAGTTCCTTTGCAATTTCAAGGGATTTCCTACCCTCAGCGAGGCGACAGACTATTTTTTTTCTTTTCGTCTTTGGTAGGATCATTCTTTTTACCCGTCTTAGGAAGCTGTAAGCAAGAGCAATGTAATTTACATGTGGCACATTGATAGGAGCACCTTTTTTGCATAAAACGTCATACAGTATTTATATTATTCATTAAAATATTCGAATGAAATCAATATGTAATGTTGATCAGAGTGTAATGAAAAATCTGTGAGCGCTTCATGTATTCAGATTGAATACTTTACAAAATATTTAAGCAAAACTGATTTGCAAAATAATTTGCAACATAGTGTAATTAGTGCACGCAAACGAGATCCAACCACTAGTGGCTGTATCAGATTCACATACTAGTTCTGTTTAGACTCTCCGAAACTTAAGTAGAGCCTTTTTTTTTGAGTTAAAGTAAGTTCAAAGTCGTCGTTACACAAGTACTTTACAATTTACAAGTACTTTACAACTTTACATTCGCGTTGGTGTTTTATCGGACTTGTAAATCCGATACAACACCGCCACTCAGGTTCTAAATACTGCATATATAACGTTAACGGCTTCATTTTGTAAATACATGACAAAATTTCTGAATTTTTTGAACTCGCAAAGAGCATTTTCAGTGTTTTCCATAAGACAACTATAGTGGAATTCAGTATACTTTCCGCCAAGGGCGCATTTGACCAGGTTAGAGGAGCAAATTTGGTGGGGGAGGCGCACAGTTTACTGGCCACACCAATACACCAATGATGGCTGTATAGGCCACTTGCACTCATATACTAAACAACCCATCTGGAGGAGAGCTTTAAAGTTCCCACATTCAACAGATCGAATCACGGAAATTTTTTTGATAAAGAGCATTTTTCCGCCAACAGGGGAATAAGTGCAAGTGGTCTATACGGTGGACGTACCAATTGATAGTGGATCATGGTTGTGAATGATTAGTGACGGTGGATGATGGCTGATGACCGTTGATGATTGATGACGTGGATGATGATGGTGGTTGATTGCTGTTCACGGTGGATGACGAAAGATGATATATGTTGACGTATGTTGATGTAGGGAGACGATTGTTGCTGAATATTTATGTATATTGACGTATATATTACCCATCTAAATCCTACAGTCTAAATCTGAACACCACTCGTGGCCTTGCGGTTTGGATCAAACAATCGATTATTGTGATTCAGTTAAGATCCAAATTATGCCGTCTTTTTGACTGAGATTTGGTCGTTAATTAGTTGATTATATTTGGGGCGTTGAAATCCTCGTGTGTACGATACACACACAATAAAATTCCTTATATTGATATATGACAAATAATAGTTGCTTACCATTTTCCTATATTAAAATTTGTTATCGCTTTCATAGATGTTAACAAATCACTTTCTGCCTCCACATGCATCGAACGCGCGTACATTATCTTTGCATTTTATTATATAGAAGTATAATAATAATTGGTCCGACCCTTCAAATATCATGTTCAAGCTGTGATTAATCTAATGAACACTCGGAAACCTTGGCTCTAAACGCCACACTGTATATGAACTCGTGACCTGCTAGATGGTTGTTCGGAATTATAATTGAATCCATGATTTGGGACAGTAAAATAATTTTCAAAGAACGACGGAAACGTAGTCTTCAAACATGATTATTACGCTACATCTGGATGAAATGTGCGTTTTATTCATATATTTCGAAAACACTGAAGTTTACTATTTGCAGAATCTTTTATTAATAACTTCAAGCAACCACGCGGTATTTCTCTCTTCTGCTAGAAAAAAATAATTTTTTTCAGTTTTTTTTAGCCAATTGGTCCCTATGAAATTTGCATTGAATTATTTTTGGCACTCGATTACCTTTTTTCTTTGCTGTGTTGCCTCGACATTGCAGTGTTCTCAGCAAATCAGAATTGAAAAAAATATTTTAATGTGTATTATTAAGGATTTAACATTGTTCATGAAGCGTGAACGTCCACGGCCCTTATATGGTCGCTAGTGGTCGTTAAGGATTACTCGTGACCATCGATTATCCTTTACTAAAACTTTAGCAAGATGAGTCATAAATAAAGGTGATACATAATTTTAATAGTAAACAACTTTCTGGGAACTTGTCTCCTCTCTTTCAAAAGTAGGAGTCTTCGTCTTCTCCTGCCTTTCAGTGTTTTTCTTAAATTACGCTAATTTCAACCATTCCAACAGTAAGTTGACCTGCTTTTCAACGCTACTAAGGCTGGTTCCTCCAGTAGACTGGTATTGTTCAACGCTCTGGTGGTAATCCCAAACGCGGGTAACGTCTTCGCCAAATTTTGTACTGAAAGAGGAGATGAAATAGACAATTTTAAAGGAATGCCCTTATTGCCTGTCAAAGTAGCTTTAAGACAATTCAATTTTCACTCTTGCTGACCGTAAAGGTTTCCTAAAATGTACCACCTTTTGAAATTTTTAATTGATTTATTAATTAATTCCATCCATCTATTCGTCCATCGTCCGTCCGTCAGTCAGTCCGTCCAGCCATCACCCCACCCACCCAAATGACATTCTGTTTTCTCTAGTGACCTCGAGATTAAACTCCCTTAAACTCTCTTAAACTCCCTTGAATTGAACGGGTTTTTTCGCGAAAGTCTACTTGCTTTATCGTCTTCAACCTTCTTCGGAACCTTCATCGTTCTCTTATTAAGTATATCTGTTTAGTCTCACGTCCTTTCTTAACAACTGTTTCAATCTTGCACTATTAATTGGTTAATTCGATCTTACCGATTTTACTCGTTTTTGATTGGTTCTTTTACTTTAAATTTTTCTTAAACACGGAACGAGTGCATACGGTATGTAAAGGCTGAGTAGCTCAGTCATTCAATATAATTGAACAAAAATCTTATGGGTTGGCGCTGGATGTCACAGTCATTGGCATTTCCCATTATAAATAATAATAAACTACAATAAATTTTATCCACGAGGTTGAAACATTCGTGGCTTTTATTACTTAATTTACTTCTTTTCACTTAACAAGTACTTTGAATCAACGTCAAATTTCGAGTCATGTCTACTGTTAACGAATCCGCAATGCTCTGTTACTCCAGGATGAATTCTGAGGGCGTGTTCTCTCTTTTACGCGCTCGTTCCGTGTTTAAATACACGTTGAAGTCCCGTATGTGTTGTATTTAGAAAAAAAATACTTCTGGTATTTCTTGTTATAAAACTACTCTTTGTCGACTCGCAAAATCAGTTAGGACGGTATTTATAGCAAATAACACAAGTTGATGAAAAATCGCACTTGTGTTTGGTGAAACATTTATAATACCTGTGCATTCGTGGTATTATGAATATTTGGCCGAATACACGCGAGATTTACCAGTAATCCTTCTCGAACAGTGTTATTTCCTAAGCAAACTCGACATCTCCGTACTTGGGCGTCTGCCATTATGTAAATCTATTCGCTGAAACTGTCGTGAGGTGAACTCCACAACACTAGATCTTGTAATGTTTACGTAATGAGTCAGTTTACTAGTCTAATGCTTACTGATGTTAACATGTAAAATTTCATGACCTTCTGTATGGGACTTTGACATAAAAATGAGTTAAACTTTCTTCAGTTAAGTCTAAACTGGATGACTAACTTTAGCTAGCAGTGTAGTAGCTATAGTTACCTTATCGCTGAAAGATCACTGAACTTTAATTCGTTTAACGAACACCCTTTATCTTCAGCTAGTTTAACGGCACAACCTGATAAACTATGTGCTTCACGAAAGGGTACCTAAAGATTAAGAAAAACATTATCAATTACGTATGTGGAGTGTTAAGCCGTAGCTACACAAAGCTTTTCTAAAGTCGTCCAGGACTTGCGGCCAACGTCTGCGCGGCCGATTTTTCTGTTTCTTAAGGTCCCTGAATTGGGGGGTTAAGCAACAAGGGGTCTTTATTCACAAACGGTGTTTTCTTTCCACAGAACTTTTCATCCAAAACAACGAAAATTAATAATTTGAAATCTCAAGGTGGTCTTACAAGCAAAAAAAGTATTTTGGCATTAGGCTCCATTCAAACGAGTCCAACATCGTTGGACCAACATGGTTGGATGATGTTGGACAATGTTGGATGAAAATTTTAAACAAAGTCAAACCCGATCCAACATCTTCCAACATTACCCAACATAGTGTTCAAACGAGGCCAATATGTTGCACCCAACAATGTTGGACCAACATGTTGGCCTCGTTTGAACGGGGCCTTAAAGTGGGAGGTTCACGTTATTGTAATATGCGAAAGTGCTACTAAGACAATACCTAATTCTAGTTCAGTGTTGCCACGGTAACCTAGATAATAGCTTCCGATGGGACAAATGAGCCCTAACTTTCAGACATGATAAAATATAAAAGAAGAATGATCGCAGAAATGTTTACAATGCTTCGTTTTATTGGTGAATACACATTCTAGGAGTTAAACCTAAGGAAACGGAACAATCACCAATGCTTATATATTTTTTAAAGATTTTTTACAAAATAGCGATTTTTAAAACATAAGTGAGTACAATTAAGGAAAAAACTTTACATGAATTCTCAATGCTTTTGGTTTGGCTCCTAGGTACGTATTGTATCTAACAGTATTGAAATTTTTTTTTAAAGTTTTAAAAAAACAGTTTTAAAGTTTGAGTAAAGTGTTAAATTACAACAACACACTTTCGCGCAAAGAGTGATTAACATTAGGCTTGCACAACTAGATGAACCATGTATACAAAATGTGAAAATGTAATGTATCTTCGCACGTGCGATATCCCGGGAGGTATAGAGTGTTTACTTTGCATGCGAGAGACATTATAATGGTGTGAATACGTAGGTTTATGTCGAGGTGCCATTCCGTTAAAATAGTTCCACTTTAATGTTGTGGCTGAATTACGGACACCATGTAAACTCCGAGTAATAGTCTATCATCCCATGACTTTTTAAAGCAGCGAGATGTCTAAAATTGAATTGAATTTAGG
This sequence comes from Nanipora kamurai, assembly GCA_036872915.1. Classification (NCBI taxonomy): domain Eukaryota; kingdom Metazoa; phylum Cnidaria; class Anthozoa; order Scleralcyonacea; family Helioporidae; genus Nanipora; species Nanipora kamurai. Next base: position 12,022 of record JBAHVQ010173672.1, read on the forward strand.
CGTTGTTGGCGGGTGGAGGTCAAAGCAAGGAACTGGAGGAGGAATTGGAGGACAACCGAGGTTAAGTGTGGCTAGGCGAACTTTTCAAAAAATTTAGACTTGCCTATCGTTGAGATATGTTTGAAAGTCTCTCGCCAAGGGTATGCTCAGGCTTTTGAGTTTGGGCCCCGAATTAGACTTAAATTCTCCAGTTTTTGCAATAGGGGTAGGTTCATCTCAAATTTTTATGAAGTGTACTCACAATCCTATTCGAAAGTAGTTTACAGGGTGGTGCAGTGCTCAGTATTCGTACGGTATGACCAGCCTCGTACCCAGGCGCTTATGAAAGAACGAGCACAGACGTGAAGAAAGTGAAGGAAGCTTTTGTTGCATTCGCCACTGTCATCTGCACCTTCCACGCGCGCCACACGCGGCGGGGTAGCAAACTCTAAGTGCCTGGGTACGAGGCTATTCATTGAGCTCTATATAACGGTACTGCGGGTCCCCATTACTTTTGTATTACGCGAAATGTCCTCAGTCGACCGGAGTCATCTTGGTAGGTCCTCCAACGGATAATACTAAAAAAACCATTCAGAATTATCTTCCAATGGGAAGTTAGATAGGGGTCAGAGGTTATGTTGAGTTAGGTACAAAATATGTGGTCCGTGAACCTGCGTAGTACTTTTTTACAGTTTGACGACATCCAACCACCTCCACAACTCTGAGCAACAAACGCTCTAATCTCTGCCAAACCGGTTTTGTTAATAACTTGATATTATATAATCCCCCCGTTATATAGGTGCCGTTTTGGTTCTAGCTCATAAAACTAATTTTTCCGCCCCAAATAAGGTAAATGACAAACTTTAAACTTAACGTTCATCTAAATACCAAATTTCATCGTAAAACTCGCAAAATGGTAACAATAATATTTCAATGTCACTTCTACGGAGTTGGTTACAATTTTGAAGTATAGATTTAATATTAACTATCCCTTGGCAGGAACCGAAATGAAAGAAATTTGACACAATTTTTGTTTCATAAACTGCTAATTTTGGCTTCCTAAAGGTCCATATTATACTAATAAGGAAAATTTCGCATCGGCTTATCCTTTAAATCTAATCACTTCCCGTATAAACCTAACCGATTTAACAACGGAAAGTTTCGATTTTTCAAGTGCAAGACCACCTTAAGCCATTATAGAACATCGAAAACGCCGTCGTTATTTTACACCACCTTTTGAAGTGATATTTTATGTGTATTTCAACGACTTGTATTAAGAAAAGAGTCAAATGTAGTCGAGTAGAATTGCCTTTCATCTGTACGCCGTTGTTATACTTCATACGCACGTGTGGGCTCCAGACCACTTATCTCGATATAGCTTGATCGTGAACCTGCTATGGCAGAAATCGAATTTTTTTGGGCCACAAGGCGTCATCTTTCAACCTCCACTCCAATGTTCTTTTCGAAGACTTGTTTCTGGCTTGATCATAGTCGTACGGGACGGAGTCAGCGGAGAAAATAAGTCAAGTGAGAAAATAGCGACCGCCGACTAGGGCTATTAAACCGTTGGGATAGCCATAGCAACATATATACAGAAATATAATATACCACGTTATACAAGTAATCTTACGCATAAACGATTGTGCGCGCTGACTAGATTGTATTTCATATATCAGCAGTCGGACACTTCCCGTTTCCGTAGGGCAAATTAATGTCTGCTGCACCCAACAAATTTGTGCCCGTACGCCTATGGATTTGATAACTTGAATCTTTCCTGAACTAAGCTGAACTTAACCGAGGAAAATTTTCAAGTGTCGGAATGCTATACATTAAGACCTAACTGGGACCAGTTGCGAAAAATGCAACTCTAGGGCCTTCGGCTGGAAATCCTGCCTGCAACCCAGCGAATCTAGTACAAGGCTCTGCCACCTAAGCCACGAAGATCGTTTCCTTTACTAGATTTATATACCATTTTATGCACCAAGTGCAAATGCCTAACATTTATTCAATTTACCCTTCACTCTATGGACTTTACCACCTAATATAAATACAATAATCATGGCCATACTCTCAGTAACAGTCTTCATAACTCGGCAGGCAGAACTGAACAAACGAACCACACAAGGTCTAAACTAAACTGAATTGAACTTAATTAAACTGAATTGTATTGAACTGAGCTGAACTGAACTGAGCTGAGCTGCGCTGAACTGAGCTGAAATGAACTTAATTAAACTGAACTGTACTGAACTCAGCTGAACGGAACTTAAATTAAAGTGAACTGAACTGAGCTAAACTTAATTAAATGAATTGAACTGAACCGAAATAAACTAAACTTAATTACACTGAACTGAGCTGAACTGAACCTAATTAAACTGTATCGAACTGAACTGAGCTGAACGGAACTTAAATTAAACTGAACTGAACTAAACTTAATTAAACCGAACTGAGTTCAATGATAAGTATGTATAGACAAAGAGAAGGGCTGACAATAGCGAAGAATGGAAGATAGACATAAGGACCTGCCAGTATGCAGAACACTAAAATGAACGAACTGAACTAAACCAAACCAAACGAAACCAAACGAAACCAAACGAAACCAAACTAAACTTAAACTGAACCAAATGTACAAAACTGTTACTACATTAAATAAATGAATTAATAGATAAAACTATCGATGTTGTGTTGCAGAAACACAGAGTGGTCGCAGACGATACTCAGTACGGCAACGCCAAGAATAATTGATGGTATGTGGATGTTGATCTCATTTCTTCATTTTAAGACAAGTAACTAATTTCTAGAAGAATAAACTAAAACATGTACTCACTCCTTTTCTCACTAGGTAGTACGCTAAGTCAGTGGAAAGCATGCTAGGGCTCAAAGAAGACCACATCTTCTCTTTGTTAACCTAGGAATAAAAAGATATGGTTTACCATTGTTGAGATTCATCGTCAGACTACAAATTAATTGTTTCAACAAAACAGAGCAAAACTTTTTCTGATTTCTGGTATTGATTTTTACGTCTGACTCAAATCAAGATCCACAGCTATCTCAACTGAAGCTTTGATAAACCCTTTAGAGCACATTTACATTTTGTGGAACCTTTCTATCCATACTGTGTAAAACTTTTGAGGCTCAGAAAAACGCTGGGTTCTAGAAGTGTCTCGAACCCCCAACCTTTTGAAGCTTGCTTTTAAACATAAATAGCGTCTGGTTGGAGATTTACTGGCCTCTAGCTAGCGGCTATCACTCCACCAAATCATTGGCGACTGACTATAGTCTTACGTCTAAATACGTTTAAGTGTAGGTGGTTTAAGTAAGTGGTTTAACGGTAAGAGCTAGCCGGCATTCAGAGGGTTCGAGTCCCGTCTAGAGCTAAGAGATTTTCTGGGTATCAAAAAGTAGACTGTTTGAACAGGCAGACTCTACATGTAAAATAGAAATAGGAGATGACGGGTTTAACTAGGTACCAAAACTATAATCACGCGATAGATCTTCAGCATATAAAATATAGTCAGATAATTTGTGTTACATAAAATGATCGTTTTTCTGCGTGATTTACGGTTGTGCTTGTCTGGAAGCGGAACCAGTGGAGAGAACAAAATCAGTAAGCTCTTCCCTCCTTCCTCTTTCTTCCAACTAATAAAAATGAATAATTTTCTGGTCCATAAATAGTTTCTAAATTTACATCTAAATCACAGGTAAGATTATTCACAAGCATGAACGATTGATGAAAAATTATGTTAAAACATCCCAAGAATCATCGATAAGTCAGGAGCCAACGAAGAACTGGAATTAACCCCAATCGTACAATAAACGCCCCAATGAATCTAAGAACCTTAACTTCCTGCTGAAAAATTACAACATCATAGTCTATAATAATCGTCTTTATTATCTATTCAAAACATTCGCCTGAGTTTATAAACGACGTTTCCAATCAAATGTAAAGAATAATTTGAGCTATCGTCACTACATAATTATTAAATCTAATTACAATAGAATTGATTTAATAATATTGAGAACGGTATTAAAACTAATCAAAAACAGCCAAATTTAATCTACAGCTATAAATTGTAAAAAATGTTAGATGAAATATTTACAAGGGAGTTCTTAAATCGCTCCGTCTTCACATTTGGGGAGTTCATAATCATGTCCTTTATGTCTGAAGCGAACTGCCTCGCTTATTTGACATTAATATTTGCGAAGCGTTCTAAGTAGTGTATGTTAATTTATTCTTCGTTTAACAAATCTTTTGTATTAATTATTTCATTTACAGATTTGCGTTCTGATGTATATAAGCATATTTATGCACGATTAATAAGGTTGTCAATTTGACTGAGATATTTACTATAGTGCGCATATACCCATAATTCAATTCCATACACAAATATAGACAAGATTAGAAAGTTTAAAAGTTTACAGTTTGTAGGTTGTCGAGATGGACATGGTCAAACTGATAAACTGAATACCCTTTCACGCACAGTGTCCGACATATCAGACACCAAGAACAAAGAACAAACAAAAGAACAAATCTAAAATAAAGAAAGAACAAAAAGCAAAAGAAAAAACTGCATGTACCAAAAGGTTAACCCATTAAGAAGTAAGAGCGCAATCTAGTATTTTACTCTGGCCAACGCCAGATGACTTTATTCGTCACAAGGATGAGCCCTGGGCTCATCAGGGTAAAGCAGCAAATCAAATTATTTCGCTAACCAACCGTAACATTTAAAAATGTATATATACTCTGGTGCTTGCAGGAATAACGAGTGAAGAACGAGTCATATAGAGTGATGTTCTGGTTAACTCGCGAAATCCTTCAGGTTTTCATAAAAAGTACGAATAATTTGAAGATAAGAAATACCGTTTAAATCAGTTCTTTGGCACGAAAAGTCCAAAAGTACTCTGCGAAAATATGCCCTCAGAACACCACTTTTCAGGTTAGTGTATAGTGGGCAGGGGATTGTTTGGGGACTTTTAACTTAGAAAAATCCGTTTCCTTAGTTTACCTTTAATGTAGAGAGTGTCCCTGCAGCCACTTGTAAAATTCCCCGTAATGTATCACACACGTCAAACAATGGCTCCTTATCTTCCTGAGCACATGATATTGATCGAAAAGAATATAAAATTTAATGGTACAAAAATACAAGGTAAGAATATCTAAAGGAACCATAGCAGAATACATCATATCACATACTGATTAAGTGTTCTACATTGAATTGGAAGGGAGTCGGCTTGGTAGGACAAACTAAAATTGGCGGATATTGGGCCTTTTTGTATTTTTCACCGAGTCCCACACGTGGTCACATTCCACAAACATTAACCCTAATCCTCACCCAATCCCTAACTCAAACCCAAAACCTAGGATTACCCGCTGGACACCAAATCCTTATCAACACTTCTGGGGGGATGGTCAACCTGAAATGCACAACAACCCAAGGGGTTCTACGACCAAAATTTTCTGCCGGAGAGTCGAAAACAAGATCCCCATGTGGTTCAGTCTCTTAAGGTAAACCTTTTGGGTAATCAGTCAGAGAGGACTAAATACTTATGTCCAAGCCCGCGTGGGGGCTTAGGAAAATGTCCAAAACCTCCATATCCGCCATTTTTGGCTTCACGTTTTGATCTGCTCAATGACTGGCGTCAGCTGTCCTGTCCATTTAAAAAAGACAATAACTTTATCAATTGTTTACAGCTATACAGGGCAAACCTCAGCTATCTTAACTAACCCAACAGGAGATGGTAGGGTAGAATAGGGTAAGTAGGATAGGGTAAGGGTTGAGCAAGGTAAGATAGGTAAATTAGATGGTTAGGCAGCGGGATAGACGTAGGGATAACGATGAGTAAAATAATTTTTAACTTCCTACCTGCAGATCTTTGTTGTAAGTACTTGGTAAACCCTACAGAAAACCATATTATTATTATTATTATTATTATTATTATTATTATTATTATTATTATTATTATTACTATTATTATTATTATTATTATTATTATTATTATTATTA
>JBAHVQ010173683.1:0-17998 GCA_036872915.1 Nanipora kamurai
GCGGGTTCGATTCCCGTCTAGGGCTCAGAAATCGTTTTTCTGAGTAAACGAGCTTGACGAACGTCCTCTAGTAGTTCTGATATTTACCAAGCTCCCATATGAGCAGACTTTCTGTTCAGTATTTAAGTATTCCCAGCCACAGAAACGATTTTCTAGGGAGTCAAAATCTTGTGTGAAAAAGGTTACGTTTCAGACGGTCTGGTGTACACATGAAATAAATTGAAATGGCTCAGCAAGAAGCGAGATGTGAAAAAGATAAAAAAGTGTTCCTTTAATCATTTTAAATAAGACAAACTTTTTTTGCTTCATTGACGTTTCATGTTAACTAGCTAAAATACGCAAGGTAAAACAACGAGCTGCCAAATCAACAAGCCAGGTAATGAAATAATAAGCAAGGTAGCCAGAGAGTTTACAGGTAAGCCTATACACAATCTCTTAACCTGTCAAACGGCCAGCCAATTTATCAACCAACGTATCAACCAACTAGGATTCACATGTTCATTTAGCGTACCTGCTGGGATATCGTCCAAGGAATAAGGTCTCCCGACGCTCTCCTTCCACGAGCTAAACTATTCATTATTGACGACTTGGATATCTCACCTTCTAAACAAACCTATAAAAGAAATCAAACGACGTTTAAAATTTCCTTCAAGTACTCTTCCAAGGAGAGAAATCTCCATAAACTGGCATTAACCAGAGTAAGATGATAAAATTGATAAATTTCCTAAGACTTTAATAGTATCAAACTGTAACTCTAAATTCAAAATCGATAACAAACTAGTTAATGAGATGTAAATGATGGATGGTCATTTGCTATTTTAAAACGTAGATCAGTTAACTGAAAAGGGGGAGGATCCGGCTGAGGCCCCAAGGGAATGGTAATTTCCAAACCGTACTAAGCAATGGGTTAAAACAAAAGAAAACTCAAGGGAATAAGGGATACAAGCCAATGCTTTTTATGCTGCAGAATGACTATCCAACATTTACATCTCTTAACTAGTTTGTTATCGATTTTTAAATCCTATTGGCCACCTTTCCGTCACATGATTTCTTCTCAGTATAAGAATTTAACCATTCCTAAGTTCCGGTAGTTTCCCAACCCTTTTGATTATCTACAAGCCGTTCAGTACTGCTGACGCAGCACTCTACTTTTATATCCTGGTTTGGACATGACACGTAAGTCTGTCAAGATGTTCTGCAAAAATAAAGACCGATTTTTTTCCTTACACGTCTTCAGTTGTTTCCTTTCCATCACAAAATAGTCCTATAAAAAGGTCCTAAAAAAGTAACTACACAAAAACATCCTTTACACAAGACATTAGCACTAAAACGTACCTGAATAACGCAAAAAATTTCAGGTAAAGTGTTCTTGGTAGGATCCACTGGACCCAATAAACAAAATATGTGATGTGCAGGTGCATCTGACAACAGCTGTAGATCGTTGGGCGTATTCTAAAGAGACAAAAGCAAGCCTATCACTGACACAACATTGGCGACACAATTTAAGCAGGAGAAAATGACAAAAACGTATCCAAAAATTTAATTTGATAACCATCCTTATATGATGAGGATAATTTTCAAGTCTGGCCACAAAACACGACAAAGCTTATAAACCTCGTTGCGATCTTCCGTTCACCAAGTGACGAAAGCTACAATCGAGAGCAAAATAACTTGAAACAACTTTCCCAAATGGGGTTAATTTGATGCGCTTAGCAGAAAATCGACCTTCTATGTTTCAACTCCCCCCCTCCCTCGATATCAATGTTGTCCAAGTAAAATGATGCAATTTGTGGGACACAGGTGTAATAGGTGCACAACATTGAGTAGGGGGAAGGGGGAATTATGAAGAAAAATCAAGGGTTTTTCCAGTCAATTGTTCAAAATGTAAATGTTTAGCAAATATCTCCGAAAGGTGTCAATCATTTTGCTCCCGATTGTAGATGTTTTTGATTTTCTCTTTGTTCTCCGACGGTTCTAGCTTCACAACCCTCTGCCTGCCCTCGTTAAAAAATGACTAAACCCTGATCATCCATGCTCTAAAAGGCTTGTTTACAGTGGTGATTTTTGCTGTAACTTTTCTCATCCTAAAGTATGTATGTGATCGAATGGACTCCCACAGTTACGAACCATAAAGCTATACAAAAATGGCCCAATACTTTCGGGAGTGAATCTATTCAATCATATGCATCAGGATGGTAAAAATCGCAGCAAAACTCGCCAATGTAAAAGGGCCTTAAGGTTGACAAAAAGAGTATCCACATCAACACAAAGCCACCACACTCCCCCCCTCGTTGAAATAAACATTGTGTAACATCTGTAAGTAAAGAATAATAACATATTCATTGGGCTCATCAAAGTGTACCCTACCTTATAATGTGATGAAACATACAGTGACATCAATCTTTGAAGAAACACTTCAGATGCTTTATGGTATGAAAATAGCGTGTCTCTGTTTACGTAATATCTGTATCAATGATTAAGGACAAACGTCATTAGCAGTGGCTTTGAACCAGCATAGTCATGTTCGGAAAACAACTCTTTTCTGAAATACCGAAACATGATTTCTTATCAACCAAACTCTTTTATTATTACTTCTAAAACTCATCAACAATTCATGAGGAAAAGTCAAAAGAAATTAAGGTTTAATCAATTTCTGTGTACCCCGATACAGAACTGATTAAATAAACATCAGTTCAAATTGAAATTTTACGGTAATACATAACTTGTTTTAACTTTTCTTTCTACTCAGTATAATGTCAAATGTAGTAATATGGGACGTTTTAGAAGTCATTTACAAAATTCGTGTCCGTCCTGTGTCGGGACACAGTCACTCGGCTTTGCCTCGTGACTGTATACCCCGATACAGAACTGGCACTCATTTTGTAAATAGTACTTATCAAACTCATTAATAATTCAGCAGGAAAATTCAAAAGAAATGAATGTTTAATCAATATCTGTAAATCGGATACAGAATCGTCTTGATTTACATAAACGTTTTCCTCAATTTACTAAACTAAAATCATTTCAATTTGAAAAGTAGTTTGAAAACATGGCTATTTAGATGCATCCGTTTGATAAATAAGATAAAGCATTCGCATCCGATCTGTATCAGATTTACTACGGTTCGCTTGCAGCTCGCCTTGTAAATCAGATACAGATCGGCTGCTCATGCTTTATCTATTACGTACTATCTAGAGCTTGCAAACTTACACGACGGGCAAATATAAATGTTTTAAAGAAACGGGATGCTAAAGAACATCATCCAGTATTCAAACATTTCCCTTCAAAAAACTAAAACATATGAATTTTCATCACGGGTAATAAATTGGGCACAAACAGTTTTACCTAGTAACAAGACTGTTACGACAAATTAACTCTACAGCCATTCATAAACAACAAATACCCAATTCGGTTTATTAAGTAATCTCTTAATCCACTTGTTCTAAATCTAGAACAGGATTTATACGGGGGCAATCAGGGCATGTGCCTTGGGTCCCGCCTCATTAAGGAGCCCAACTCATTTAGGTATCTCGTTCATAAAACACCAGTAGTGTTAAATATTAAACTCGGTATCCATCGTTAACACTACATGATACCCACTCAACTGTCGTCTCGTTCATATTTACATCTAAGTAAACTCATAATATCTAGCCATAACCGTAACAATAACCCTGAAAGAGTACAGACGGAAAGAAGACGGATAGCAAAATTTAAATGGCACTTTAAATAAGTATTCGTACCAGCTTCCGAACCGTGGCTCACGTGCCGGGACTGACATACAGAACAGCCCAACTGCCATACCACGAGCGATCGTCTACACGATAATGGACATTACCCAGCATTTACAATGATGCTCAAACCGCTCGCGCTACTTTCTCATTGATCTTTATTAGTAAATGTTGGGCTACAGTAAATAATTATTTTTCTCGAGTACTGAGCACAGCATGGTACCAAACAAACAAAGTTTTCGGTCTTCCTTTGGTCTATTACGCTAAAGGTTAGGAAGCAAAGTTCTTACGTGGGTTCAGGTTAGTTTTACTTACAGTACAGACAAATCTAAACGACCAGACAACTAAGGGAATGTTGTACAGTGCTACACGCCATTTTTTATTGATATTTTATTTCGAAGTTTCCGAATACTTTCTCGGCACGTTTCCCCCACATATCGACAGACGCCAGTCTCTTTCGCTGTTATACCTTCTACTTCTTTTCCGATGCCTAGATTACATAATGCAATAAAATGTAATAAAAGGATACAAGTCACATGTATCAGGGAGGGGGCATCCAGAGGAGAACTTTGGTGCCACAGTGGCATCAAGACACAGGAGGTTATTTAACCACTGTTCAACCTCATCTCCCGGAGAATATCTAATTGACTCGTTTAGGAGAATTTCAGTTAGAATTCGACCAGATGACGTATTTCCGCTGTTCTCCTTTGTTCCAGATCCCAGTGGGGCATTTTGAGCACGAAGCTGATCAATTAACTTTAAAGATAAAGATCTTCCCGTCCCTTCATACCTGCAATGAGAAAAAAGGAGATATATCATAATTTCCTGAATGAGAGGACCGCACATGGAAATATAATAATAATATTATACCTCAATTTTAAATTGTCCAATGAAAAAACACGATTTGTACCATGTGACGAGGTGATTTTTCAATATATCTCACCCCAGATCACGATTTAGCAGTGTGGAGTGAGATATAAAATATATCTCCCTTTGGAGCAGGTGATATAAAATATATCTCATGCCGCGACATTTCGAGCACTACACGCGCGACCACACGCAGCTAAAAAAAGCAATAACAAAATGGCGGGAGGCTCAGACGAAGAAATTGCTCACATTTTGGAAAGTAAAGACTCTACAAACACCAAACGCTCAACCAGAAATGCAGTCACGGTCTTTCACGACACGTTAATTCATGTTCACAAGGCCGAAAATGACGTGGAAACTCAAAAACTCATATCTATCGCACGCATGTTAACATATACGGATGTCTGCATATTTGGGTTTTTTTCGGTATAATACATCATTCAGAGATCCTCCGCTCGGGTGATTCGGCAAAATATTTCCCTCAGTGATGATATTTCCCTCGGGGCTTCGCCCTCTGGAAATATTATCGTTTTGTTTTCGTTTTTCTCAAATCTTGAGTTCACAAGATGCTTGTTTTCCGAGTTTGCTTCATTCTTTATTTTTTGAAATTGTTGGCTGGTAAGCTTGGTTCAAACGAGTAAAGCAAGTACAAGCACAATGCTGAAGCAAAAGATGAGACAAAGAAGGTATTCCTGAAAGAGAACGCAAGCATAATTGCAAGCACACGAAATAAACGTTGGCACAAGTGCAAGAATAAGAGCAAGACAAAAGGGAAAATTAAGGGGTTTTTGTTTGTCGGTTTTGCTTGCGTTGGTTTTACACCGGTTCACATGTAAATTTTGATTGTGCTTGCGCTTCCATTTGCATCACGCGTGTGAATCAGGCTGTACGGGCTATTTTTCGTTTGTTTGTGTATGTTTTAGAGATCTATTTTTGTTGGTGTGTGGGTAAGTCTTTCGTTATCGCTGGCAATTGTTGTGTCTGGTAGTTGTTTTTTGTGTTTAACCGGTACACCAGTTTCTCAGTAAATCGTTGTTTTCTAAATAGTAGTGAATGCGGTACATTCAGCTACGTCTTTGTTCAGGTGGTTGTAGAATGACGAAATACATGCTAAGGTGTGCGCCCGCATCAAGTAAGAGTTATAAGCACATGTAACAAGAGAGGACGTCGACTTAAAAACGTGAAACTGCAATTAGTATCACCCAGTTGTTCTACTGTGTGACTTGAATACCCACTTTCTTTTGCATGAAAATTTTTCTTCGTCGTTGGTTGATTACAGGACAAAGAAGACCACGTTTTGTCGGATCTTCCTGTTCAAGCTGTGCATAGTTTTCGAAACTCATAAAAACTTTGACATTACGACGAGACCCTAACTCACAACCTTCTGAATGACAGCCGGGCAATTTGACGGTCGAGCTACTAAAACTTTTGTGTCAGATGAAGGTTATTTCAGGTATCTAAACCTGGGATGGGTTAATTCAACCAAGACTTGCTGGACTGAAATACAAAAGAAAAACTAAAAAATATAATTTATTACTAGTAAGGTTACTGAAATGAGGCCGAATATTGTGAGTTGACAAGCTGAAAAAATATTTTACTGTCCGAGGTTTCGTTGATAGACCTGAGCTCAAAGTTTCCGAGACTTTAGATAGTCAGCCTGATTTGACCAACCTCCCCAGCTATCATTCCAGGAAAAGACAACGTTTCTCGGTTAAAGTAATTGACTAGGATAAACAAGATATTCCAATTTTTCAACGAACCCATTCACAGTCGAAGATAAGAATACAAGATATGGTCCTAGCATGCTTTTCACCAGAGGTAAAGGAATAGCGGCCGCTTCGTCTACAACAACCAACTCAGCTTGACCAAGCTTTTGAGCATCAGCTGGATGAAAGTACTACAAAAATTAAAATAAAAAAAAGAAAACATAAGACGTACCTCCTTAAAACCATCCCAGGATCGTACTTGCAGTAATTTTTTCGCCGCGCATGTAAGCCGAAAAGATTTTTTGCGCAACAAAATCGCGAATACAACAAAATATAAAAAGATGGCAGGCTGTTATAGCCTTATGTAAAGTGAAAATAAATTTTTGATTGCCAGAATTATACATTTTAAGACCTAACCTGGACCAGTTGCGCATCATCCAACTCATGGGCCTCTGGCGGGAAGTCAAACCTGAGATCCTACAAATCAGGTGCACTGCTCTGCCAACTGAGCTATGAAGCGCGGTGCCCACAGCGTCGTCACTTGTTAGGCATTTGTACAGGTAGTAATGCCCGTTGAGTGAAAGGCTATATATTCACAGAAGATTTGCCATTTTCACTTTATGTCATGAAATTGTGTGTATATTCAAAAGGGTCTACGTTATCTATATTAGGTGCACGCTCTGATGGAATGAGATACATGTTCTCTCTGAGCGCAGTGACACGCTTAAGTCGTTTTCTTTTTGTACTGGAGTACACAGACATAAATGACTTCGCATTGAGTAAGTGAAATTCATAATAATACAAGTAACTATGTATAACAATGAACGTCCTTCTCTAGTTTTCAGGATTTTTCTAAGTTCGACTTCAGCTCGTGTTTCTATCAGCCATTCATTTTCAGGTTGAAATAAAGTCATTCATATCTTTATTACTTCACCAAGACACTCAAGTGATTTTGCATCTTTATAACAAAATGCCATGTCTGACACCACAGATGGCTACAACGTACGTTTAGTCTTTATCCGAGTAGAAGGGAAACTGGTATCAACATTTTTCTACGAATCATGAGCAATCCCCCAGCTCTAACTAAGTACAGACAGTTGAGGTGGGAGTAGAATTTCAAAGGGCCAGTCGTTTTCTCCTAACGCGCCTTAATGTACAACTTCTAACTGACAATACCAGCGCCTCATCGCTATCGATAGAGAAGACATAGCGTGCGGTTTACTTGTGATCTTAGTGTAAATATCAGAGCAGCTTTCTGCTGACTTAAGTCGTAGCCAAGTTAATTTCAGAATAAATAGTAGAATAGATAACTAGTTGTTTGCAGACAATGACATTCTCGTGTATTGCACTTTGCACTTAGAATTCCAGACATACGCTAAACATTTATAGAAAACATTTTCTTCTGAAGATTTTGTCTACACTGTTCTCCACAAGGAAGTAAAAAAACAATTGAGCCAGGAAGACAACATGTTTCTGGCACAAGACTTTTAACGTTGAAATCTTGCAGTAGCCCTGCGTACGATGTCAATAAAATAATCGCGAAATAACAGTTTCCAATTACACATATTTGAGTGGTTTTCCACGTACGCGGAGCTTATATATCACCACGCAAAATTTTTAGAATTTATATCAACAGTTGTATTCACCTAAAACTTTCTTTACTTGGCAGGATTAGAAGTCTGTCTGGAGTAAATATGATTTGTAGAAAGCCAAAAGGGTTAGAGAACTGTCAAACTTTGAAATAGTAAAATTGAGGTCTTCTGAGCTCCTCATTCTGGAACATAAGTAATATATCTACTTCATATTTGGATTCGTTACAAGTTTATTACTCCACCTGTATGGTCTGTCGATGTTCCCTGAAAACGTTGACTCGGACAACCGCTTTATTAAACTCTGGATTGGTCGATTGCACAAGTTCATAGTCCAGATGTTCCTGTAGATGAATCATAGAAAGTTGACTTAGATTGAAAGACTACTTTCTTTCCATTTTTATAGACATGGCAAATTCTGATAAGTACGTTAGCCTCTTTCGATCGCGCGAGCATTAAAATTGCTCAAGTTCGGTGATTAACGTGGTTCAGCAGTTTCTTCGGAAGATACTAATTTGTGCTTCTATTCAATCTGATTTAAATATGAAAAGTGTATGGTAACGCCCAATTTTTGCTTTTCTTTCATTTTCTTTTTTGTTTATTTCTTTTAAGCATGTGACACATTCTATAAGACTTATTGTCTTTCCATACACATTGTACTTCTAAAACTCATTAATTAAAAATTAAAAAATAAATTAATTAGAAAATAAAGAAAAATCATCGCCAAGATTTGTCTTATTACCATGACAAAACACTTGCATTAATAAGGCGAACCTTGACTTCGACTTTCTACTAAAATATTAGTTCGTTTCAAAAGATATATATTACATCCGTGAAAGTGTTTCACCTTTAAACACAACACTGCGAGCAATGTTGAAAAGAGCTTGGCTTTTCACTCTTTCGACCATAAGCCAGCTAGCAATTTGAAAACATATGAGATAAAGTATATTCTGAAGAGGAACATCTTGAAAACTCCAGAATAAGAGTCAAAATCAAGACGAAAGTTGAATCAGTAATTTTTCGGCTTTATTTCAAAACCATCATCAGACCAATTAAAATTACATCGAGTATGCAGAGTTCATATATAAGTGGACAAGTTTAATTCTCTTGAATTGAACGTTGGTCTTAAGGCCAGTAAAGAACTTGCACTATTTTCCTAATTCTCACCTCCTCTTCTCCCCAGTCACTTACTATTTTCACCACCTTATATCACCCATTTTCGTTCCACTCTATTGCTCTACCAATGTCGGTTTACAGTCATGTTAATTAGGCTTATTCAGAATGATGTCATCCACCATGTATCTAGTAACTCTGCATACTCGATGTAATTCTAATTGGTCTGATAATGGTTTTGAAGTAAAACCAAAATATTACTGATTCAATTTTCGTCTTGATTTTGACTCGTATTCTGAGTTTTCAAGATGTTCTTACTCGGAATATATTTTATCTTACATTTTCATTCTTTCTTCACAGCTGTTTGAAGTAATATGTAGCTATTGAACGAGTTTTTTATCAGGTGATTCAAACACGAGGACGCATAACGAAAACACGAGGTCAAAGGCCGAGTGTTTTTATTGTTTCCGAGTGTTTGGATACCCTGATGAAACACGAAAAACAAGTTCTTTTCGTGGCTTCTCAAACGAATGCATCCAGAAATAGATATTTGATGAGAATCTTAAGAAAATTAAACTTTTGCTTTCTCTTCACCATGAATTTGATAACATCGCCCGAATATACACGGACTTTGATATGAAAGAACATATATATTTTGAATTTTAAGTTGCAGTTTGATACTATTAAATTCTTAGAAAATTTTTGCTGATCAAACTGTGAAATGCCATGGACTCAGAAAAACTCTGAGTTCCAGACGGGACTCGAACCCGCAACCTTCTGATGCTAGCCAGACGCTCTAACCATCGAGCCACTAGAACTCAGATGGCAGAGCAAGGTTACTTTCGGTATTTAAACCGGGGACGAGCCAGTCAGCAATGACTTGCTGGACTGCAAGCCCTTAGATGTCGGCAAATCTTCAGTTAGATGTTAATTTTTGAATTTGACAATTTCACATGTGTTTTGACATCAATGAACATGGGGAATTTTTGGTGCAACGAAAAATACGAAAAAAGTTATCTGACGTGATCCATGTCCAATACAAATGAACCAAGGTCATTGGCTTGTGATTAATACGTGGACAGCTGTGAGAGGTTCACTCTTTTAGAGACGCTAGCCGAGCGTCTGTTCTTTAATTGATCATGGCTAATGAACAATGAAAATGCATGCAGTATAAAATTTATTGCATATTGTTTGATATATTACATCAAACTCAACTATCGGATTCGATCAACGAAACTACAACACCTACAACAACGGTCAGCAAACTATGAGTCGTGACCCAGATTAGGGTTGCCAAAAGAGTTTGGGCGGTTGGATGGCCTTCGGGGGTAAGAGTAAAAACATAGATGAGAAAAAAAAAATAAATAAATAAAAAAAAAAACAACTAAGATCTGTCTGAAAGAAGTCTACTGTGCACAGCAATTCTCAGTACAACGGTAGTTTTGTTCCTTACTTTTATACATAAATTCACGTAAACAATCAGCGAGTAAAGAACCTCGTAAACTTAGCATAAAATTAGCATAAAGTCAGAAGCATAGCCCAGTAAATTTTTGAGACATTTACCACGGATTTGGTCAGTCGGTGGCGGCTAAACACTTGAAAATCACACTGGGCTACTGGCCTATCATCTACAACACAACTTGTACAAAGAAAAAAAGTTAAATAATAAATATACAAAAATACAAATGAATATTGCATTACCTGGTAATCTAAGGCATCAAAGCCTTTGAAAACAAACTCAAATAACGTGTGGAGATTCTCAGGACTTGGAGAAGTCACAAATATATTAGAATACCTGAAACAGAATATTATCAACACTTAACAGCGTTTTAAATTGAGGAAATCAAAAGAATAAATATCTTTTCAATAAAGAACTTACCCAAACGCCACAGCAGCCGCCATAGCCAAGCCAAGCGCTGCTGATTTACCACGTCCACGAGCTGCTGTTAAGGCAACGGTGGTACGCAAGGTTTTCTCGGAGATTGCTTCCACGAATTTTAGAACTGCTTTGGCCTGTAATAGTAAACAATAAATCCTCGCAGTTAAACAAGATGGCTAACATTGAAAACGAAACCAGTATTTGCAGAGTTATGATAGCCAGGCATTTACCATATGGAAGTTAGGGAAACAGAGTCGATGAACAAATGCAGAATTTAGTTTTATTGGATTGCATTTCGTATTGATTTTGTTAGTGTAATCAGTCTCATCAATTCAAGACGTACAACAGTCTCTTGAAATATTTACAAATACCGTTTCGTTAGTATTTCTAGGTTTGATCAAGATATGTTTGCCTTCACTTTATGCACCATAACTTTTACAGCAGTGGTAACTGTGGAGAGACAACGTAACATACAGGCCTAACATAATGAATTTCTAATACTAAGAAATGGGTGGTCTTTCTTAGTCTCGAATTCAAAGAGAAGTTCTTAAGTGCGACTTTTACTACTCACGTTATGTTTTGGCTACAATAACGAAATTTAAAACTAAAGTTTTATTTTCCGATTTAGCTTGAGTACAACTTAACTTCGGGTTATATTTTCTCCTTTTCACGAAGCCAAATGCCCAGCGAGTTCTGAAAACATCCTACCCAAATGGTAAATCATCGCACGCCCCCTACCCTTTTGCTTTCAATCATCAGTTCAGCTGTGTTTCGTTCGCTGAGCATGGCAAAGGCCCTGGAACGAGATGTTAAATCCACACAAATGCTCATGTTAAAATTAATATTGGGAACTAATTCGTTTACACCTTAGGAAATTATATAAGAGAATTGGAAATTTTAACGACTAACAACAAACGAATGTACTTCGAACGACGCAAAAATAAATGGCGAAAAACACAAGCTTGAGATGAACCGCGGCAATGAAACCCATACCCCTCCCTTGGTTATGCCACGGGGATTTGCTGACTGAGTTCTACCGATCGAACAACGACGAGTGTCTCGCTGGAAGGCAAGTGTAAAAGGTATACCAAAAACATTTCGTTTCAATTAATGATCTCTCAACTTGGAGACGTGTAGCAATCTATAAAAACGTCCTTGCCTTTACTGGTACTTACTTGATCAAGAGTTTTACAACAGTTGACAATAACACCAACAGGAGGTGTATCTTCGAGAGACCTCTTCAGTTCTTTTAGTTCTTCTTCATTAGGACTTGTTAGTTCTTCCTGAGAAAGTAAGCTAAGACGTTATTACGTCTTATTCAATATCTGGGTTCGTACAACTTCAAAATTTTGAGAATCCAGGACATTCCAGGACTTATTACTGCCTTTTCCCAGGAGTTTTTGAGGGGTGTTTGTTGCAAGTTTTATACGCAAATCAACTCAACGAAAGAAAAAAGAATAACTTTTTTGAATAGTAACCCTTGGCAATTTAAAAATCTTCAATCTAAGTTCAGTTCTCCAAGGTCTTCAAGAAGTCAGTCTAAAATTCCAGGACCTTACTAGAAGTTTCCAGGGTAAGAAAAAAATTCAGGGTTTTTCAGGATTTCCAGGGGGCATACGGACCCTAAATATTAAGAAGTTTACTCACCCATCCCTCTTCATTTACCGACTCACTCACTCCCCTCACTCCATTCACTACATATTTACTGTACATGTTAAAATTCTGTATTTCTTGTCTCATCTCCTTATTTACCCACTCACTTGACAACCTAGCTACCCACCACCCATGCACTCTTCCCTTAATCTTTCACTAACTCACTGGTCAATTCACCCTCATATCCACCTATAACTCTAACTCGTACATACACTCAAACGCCCCACCCACGCAAACACTCGTTTCGCTTCGTCGGAGTGAAACGTAAAATGGTATCCAAACTATACGTAGTGTTTACCTAGGAAAAAGTCATGTGACACCAAGATAACAAACCAGACAGAAAAATCAATAATAAACTATTAAGTAGTAAAATGTAGATGATGGGAAATCATTTGCTGTTTTAAACGTCGATCAGTTAACTAAAAGTTAGTCGCTACATAAAAACAGAGCCTAGTGAGAGATTTACTGAGACGCGATTAACGAGTAGCTCTAATTTTTTAAAAATGAAACGTCTATTATGTCTCTTGCGGCTATTACCTTCGATTATTAACTAGATTATTAACTGGATTCAGTTCGATTTGACAACGACTTTGTAATAAAGTCGAAATATCATCACAATCATTTCCGCATCTTACTCACTCAAATCTTGAGTTCTCAAAATGTCAGTATTTTTCGGTATTTGTTTTATTCTTTGATTCTGGTTTCCCTCACCAAAGTTTATATCTGGACACTATCCTGAGTTGCTTGCATAAAGTTGATACCTTTGTTTTTGATGTCAGCGGCGTTACTTTCAGGGACTGAGATGAGATCGGTAAAACATTTAACCGATCATCGATAACCATGCATTGCTTACAGGAACTCAATGACAGAATGAATCTAAAAAAAAAAATCCAACGACACTCTTTTTCTACCATTGCAAAGGAAACTATCAATTAAACACAATGCCTCAAGACAAGGCCGTGTTTTTTTATCTTTATAAGAGGTGCACTGTGGAAAACTAGAGTGTCATTATTTATGCTAAATAACCCTATCAGAGGGTTTTGAAGATTAGAATCTTCATCCTATCAACTTCATCAGTATACCGGTTTACCGACTATTTCTACATGGAAGACGGAGAATAGAGTAACTATCGAGTGACTCAAAAAAGTGCAACAGAGGTTACAATTGCGAAGAGACTCTTGTCACTGCGATGTGACGGTGCAGGGGAATATCTTAATGCATGTTCAAAAAAAAGGGTTTTTTCATACACCTTTCCATCTCAGTAGTAATATCCTTCACACAGCCACATTACATGAAAGTTTAATTCCTTCCATCGGTATGAAACTTATGATGGTAGACATTAGATTGGTGTCTCTTAAAGCAGTGCAACCCAATAAGGTCACAAAGACGAGAAATGACAGCGCAGAAAATTGGACAGGAAACTAAAGAAAAAAACAATTTTTACGGCAGTTCCCTAATCCACCTGGCTTTATACACGTTGTTCAGCACTTCCTACGGAGCATCATTTTAAATCACGGCACGTACCTAGCAATTTATTAGAATAGGGATAGCAACACTAAAATTTCCGTTTACCACGTTTACCTTTCGTTAAAGCGGCCAACCACATCTTGATGTGACTCTGTTCTGTACCGAGAATGGACATCCTTTTAAATAAGCAAGCAGACTTTACATTACTGGTTACAGCAAAAAAATTAGTGGCAACAATCAGATTTATCATAAAAACCTTGTCATCTTAATAATGATATTTTGTATGACAACATTCATAAAAATTATCGGAAGGCTTTAGTTAAATTTGTCGGAAAAGTTCTTTCTTTGTATGTGACTGTCAATATGCCATTTCCAATTTTTAATCAGTGTCAAAAGAAACGTATGTTATTTCTCAAGTATCACGATACAATTGTCGCATAATTGGTCACCCTTGGTGTATGGAATTAACTCGTAACAGGACAACTCCTGCTTGTTATTTGCTCACTGAAGACTTTTCAGACTGAGGCGTGTACTCCAGTACGAAAAATCAGAGGCCACAATCGTATCGACGAAGAGGACTAAGTTCGAATGACGCCGAATCATTGTTGATGGAAAGTTAATTATCCGACAGCCCAAACGGCACTACACCACTGAGTTATTGGGACATTCGGCCACAACAGTCAGAAATACCCATAACACCCAAATACTCGAACTGCTCTGGTCATGTGTCCTGATAGCTCAGTGGACTAAAGCACTGGCACGTTTAGCGAGAGACCTTGTTCGATTTCCAGTCGAGCAATCATAACTTTTCTATAGCAATGATTCGACCTCGTTCAAAGTTAGTCCTCATATTCTAATATTAGCGCAGGTGAAGAACAACCCACACTACACAGGTATCGTGTAGATGAGGCCTTAGAAAACTTAAATGTTTCGGTTCACAACTCGTTAACCGTTACTTCGCATGACATCTTGAAAGAGTAAAACTAATAAACTTATTTTACTTTGATACAGGTTGTCCTAAAACATGTCTCACTCAATTTAGGGTGGGGTGCGGTCTACATTTCGGTCGATCAATGAATTAGTATTAACATTTAGTTTCTGACTTTATGGTTTGACACTTAATATAAATAAATAAGCAACATTTGCCCTAACATCTGAGTCCGTGTTGCTCAATGGTTAGAGCATCTCGTTGGCAATCAGAAGGTTACGGGTTCGAGTACATGTACACATATATTCACAATTTAAAACAAGGACAGGGTTTTAATATAAAACTACGTCACTGGGTCATCCTGTACAAAGGTACCTGTACGTAGCTAGAGGATCACAACAGGTAAGTACAGGACTATATAATGGTTGTTATTGTAATATCTGTGGACATTTCACGTTGAAATATATGTAATTGCAAATCAAATAAACGAACGTTTCGTACGGTCAGAAACGGAAACGCTACAATAAATTATTACAGGACTGGCACACGTCTCCCGAGATTTTTTTGAAATTTATTATGGATCTCTTGATTTGGAGACTAAATCAAATAGCCAAATAGTTGTAGAAAAGTTCGTTTACCTCTAGTAGAATATCTAATTTCGTTAAAATTTCGATCTTTCGTCACTTCAAGTTAATCAAGCAATCATTATTACTTTGTTGAATTTGATTTACAACCGAAAACGGAAAATCATCTTAGTGCTTCCGAAGCATCAAATTGTCCCAGTCTCTGACATCTTACACAGTTTGGAAACGATATGGTGGCTGATATAAATCTGCGTTAGAAATATTCCAACA
The DNA here is from genome assembly GCA_036872915.1 of Nanipora kamurai. Classification (NCBI taxonomy): domain Eukaryota; kingdom Metazoa; phylum Cnidaria; class Anthozoa; order Scleralcyonacea; family Helioporidae; genus Nanipora; species Nanipora kamurai. Next base: position 15,785 of record JBAHVQ010173683.1, read on the forward strand.
CTATACATACCATAGTCATAGCGTAGAGTTGTTTTAAAGACGTCATAGAACGCAGTAATACAACAATAATCCCTCCTCCTTCGACGGTTTCGATTGTACGAGCCAAAAGATTTGGGGTCAACGCTTCAAAGTCCTGGGGTCAAGATTGGGAAACAAAAAGTTGGCAAATTACAGTGGAATTTGAGGAATAACAATATCTAAATTACGTAATAAGTGTTTAATATACCCATACTTTCACGCTTTATACCCATACTTGTCACTGTTTAATTGACGTTGAAATGACTGCGCAGGAGACTGAAACTGACAGTTAATATATTCAAGTGACAAAAGATACTTGGGGGGATAAGAAGGGCATTGGCAACACAAGTTGTTGATCAATTTAAAAATCGTGACATTTAGGGCAAACTTTTCACTAGCACTTTTCCAGGTAATCGCTCCTCTTAAAACAACATTTTTCTTTAAGTCTAACAACAATAAAATGAAAGTACATATCAGCACACTTGAAAACCTTAAGTTCTTTTTTTTTGTCCTTCTTGTTCTTTAGTCATCGAAAAAGCTACGCAACTGCTAAATAACATCCGAACAAACGAGAACAATAGGCTAAGTTGACACAACAACATAAAGCGATTTGAAATTATGATTAAGCAAGAAGCTTGTCGAGATGTGCCAGCTTATTCAACATTTCGGCTTCTTGAAAAGTTTGTTGAGCACCGTGAAGGTTGGCAATCGGCCATAAGATGTCAGGCGATGCAGCTAAGTTGTGAAGTTAGATTCCAATCCTTTTCATCTTTGTAAAGAAAAGAACAATCGGGTGTGCTTCTCAACCGCGTCCGGCTGCCAACCACTCAAAAATAATTTGACTGCCGTTCAGCCCCATCGCCACTTATATCCATATGACTGGATTGTAGCCGATCAAAGTGACAGCCCCAAGTACCAAGAGTACCAAGATGGTAGCTCAAAAAGAGTACTGTATGATAAAGATAACTTTTTAAGCATTATTGGACAAAGAACGATTATGAAGGTTTAAAATACTCAGTTTTAGTAATCTTTCATATAGCTAACCAGTAACAAAAGTTATTTTTTTTCTTCCTTTTACGATACTGGTTATCGAGAAACTCAAATTAAAACAGAATTTGCAAAGACGCAAAAAATCAGTCATTCATTTCAAAATAAAATACGTATCTTAAAGAAACTCCTGAAGAACGTATTTCCCAATTTTGGAGGATATTTCCTTGTTTTTCATCTATGTTCATCGGATAATAGGGTAAATTAGAACCTATTGCTTATTTCTCGGCATTTAAAATACTCCAGGGAAGTCCTTGTGATCTGTCTTCCACCCTGACTAAATTTGACCGAGCAAGATCAACATTTGCTATTATATACAAGTCTTTATTAAGATACAAGTATTAAGCCCACAAAGACCATTGGACAGCGAGTAGTAAGACGGCTGCCGTTGGCCACAAGATTTTGACTACTACAGTATTAAGATCATTGCCTGATGCTCCTCCCTGCACAATTATTATTTAGGGTTCCAGAAAAAAGGACCTCATATCTGCCATTTTTGACTTGCTCTTTCTTTCTTGACGGTTAACTATTAACTGAAGTCAGGCTTTAATGACCACATGTACCAACTGAACGATATAAAAATAAGATGTTGCGTAGGCACTATAAAACAACGAGTTCTGCGAGAGAACACGTTTTACATTCTGACCAAAGGCCTTAACTCAAAACGTTACAATTTCGCAACAACACGTGTACGAGTTTGGCAGTCTAGCAACTGATTTCAAATACGAAGATTTCTGCCATTGCACCAAATTTTCGAGAGTCATTGTAGGGCAAGAGAGAGACGTCTCTTTTTCGAACCTAGAACCATTTATTGCGATGGAATTAATGAACGCTACTCTTTCACTAAGTTACTGTTTATGTGGAGCACGGGCAGGTAAAAATATTAGTTTGTGTGTCTTATTCGCTTAGATTATATTTAATTTGTGCAATTTATCCCTTTATAAATTTATGATTTTGTCTAGCATAGGCGGATAAAAACATTGCTTTATATTTTATTATAATAATAATACTGGGTATTTAATGAATATACATGAAGAAGGACAACCTTAATTATCATGTATTTACATAAGTTAAAAATATTATAACAATACTATAATCTTTTAATTTAAAACTTACTTTAAGAACTATATCTATTTACAAATAAGAACT
>JBAHVQ010173694.1:0-17996 GCA_036872915.1 Nanipora kamurai
CTTAGGCAACGTATAGTCGATTTCCACAAAACGGGATCGTCTTTAAGAGAGATTTCGAGACGATTAAAGATTCCTAGACAATCTGTTGCCACAATGGTACCCAAATAAAAAACCGTTGGGATGATTCACACCTTACCAGGGTCGGGAAGAAAACCATTGTTATCTGCTACTGCTGAGCGAAAATTGGTCAGAATGATTCGAAGCAATCCAAAACTAACGAGGAAGCATGTTCGTCGCAAAATGCAAGGTGCAGGAACGCAGGTGTCCTTGTCTACAGTCAAGCGAGTTTTGCATTGTCATGGACTCAGGGGCTGCCGTCCACGAAAGAAACCTCAACTGCAAAAAAGGCATCTCCAAGCTCGACTGAAATATGCTTGTGAGAATATGGATAAAGGAGATGTCTTCTGGAATAACGTTTTGTGGTCTGATGAAGTAAAAATAGAGCTTTTTGGCCACAATGACGAGGAGTACGTTTGGAGGAAAGTTGAAGCATTCAATCCTAAAAACACCATACCGACTGTAAGTATGGTGGTGGGAGCATTATGCTGTGGGATTGCTTTGCTTCTAGTGGAACAGCGGAGCTTGCCAAAGTAGATGGAATCATGAAGAAAGAAGATTACTTGAAAATTCTTCAGAACAATCTCTAACCATCAGTCAGAAAATTGCATCTTGGTCGGAGATGAAGCTTTCAACATGATAATGATCCGAAACATACAGCTAAAATAGTCTCGCAATGCCTCAAGCAAAAGAAGATTAGGGTTTTGGAATGGCCTTCCCAATGCCCAGACCTTAACCCGATTGAAAACTTGTGGACCGAGCTGAAACGACGAGTCCGTGCCAGACAACCGGCAAATCTCCATGACCTTCATGAATTCTGCCAGGAAGAGTGGTCAAATATGACAGCAGGATTCTGTCAAAAACTTGTGATTGGTTATCAGAAGCATTTGATTGCGGTTCAGAAAGCTAAAGGCCACGCAACTAAGTATTAATCATGACCATGCCCATTGTGTGTAACTTTTGACCTAGCCAATTCACAAACTTTTCCTTCAAGTTGTTTAAATAATGAATGAAGTGTGTTAAAAATCGTTGTGTGAATTACTTTGTTGTTTGTTTTGATTATGAATATGCAGTAGTTCAGTTTTGTTACACCTTTTATCCACATATTGCAAATGCATTACACAAAATACAGTGTATGTAAACTTTTGACCACAACGGTAGCTATTAAAAGTAATCAGTTAAATATGGCCTGATGTAATAGAGCAAACACGAGAAAAAGTGTTTATGTTGGATACAAATTTCTGAACGTGGGGGCCTAATCATATTTCCGACAACAATGGGAAGGTTTGTCAAAATCGTTATCTCAGAAAAATGATTTCTGAGCCCTAAGTAGCAATGACAAACAGGAAGCACATGACAAACCTCTACCTTAATTTACCTCTAGGTTGTGGGTTCCATTCCCGTCCTGCGCTAAGAAATCGTTTGTCTAAGATTACAAGCTTGACAAATGGTTGCATGTCGTCAGAAGGAGTATATAATCCGATAACTAAAAACTGAAAAATGTGTAGATAAAACATGACGAAGCCGAGATGTACTTTTGATGTTTGGGTAGATGATGAAAGACTATTTCGAGTGTTTAATATAACTTCTTAACCAAATCACAATTTTGGCAGAAAATCAGGCTGACAGTTATCAAAATCTTATGCTAATTAAGATCCTCTCTATAAACCTCCGTCTGGATACCGATTTCCTTCGTTCTCATCGGAATTACACCTTTTGCCCTTCATTAAAGCGAAAGCGGTGTTCATTAGACCGATTGTCATCTTCGATAGTGCCTTTCAAACTTCAACAACTCCAATCAACTTATAATTGCGCTAAAAGTCAATTCATTTACAACAAGTAATTAAATATTCCGTTAAACTGAAGTTCAGTAACGTCAAGATAAAAAACATTAACATCTAAGGTATTTCATCGTCAATCAAAATTCAAATGGGGAAATCAACAAAATAAAATAAAAATTCAATAAGTGATAATGCGTATATATTGATGTCTTATATGGAGAAGACTGGTAATAACAATTACCAGGGCTGGCAATGTCTACAGGAAATTGTTGCACAAAATATAGCACTTGAAACGTCGTTTTCAGATATGTGTGGCTAGAGTAAGCGTTACAAGGACCGAACAAATAAGGATAAAGAGAATTCGTTGGATAAGAGGAGAAGGTTAATACTGTTTTTTGTAGAACCAGAACAACACTATACATTTCAATGGCGGATACTTCGGGGTTCAATCGATTAACTGCCACAAGGATAATATCAAAATGCTGTACATTCGAGATGGGAGGGTTAAGAGCCCTTATGAACCTTACCTTATGTTCCTGCGATATTCTCTCTCTCCTTCCTGGTTGTAACGTTCACTCTAACCGTACACATGTGAAAAAAGGCTATTTTGTGTAATTGTTTGTACAACATATACCCACATGTTGTCGCTTTTTATTGACCTTTTATTCTATTTGTTGATTTCCCCAATTTTTTTATTCACTTTTGAGGCTAATGAAATTCCATAAATGTTCATGTTTTTACATTGACGTTATTGAACTTCAATTTAACGGAATATTTAACTACTTGTTGTCAATGAATATCCTTTTAGTTCTATTGAAACTTAATTGACGTTATCGACGTTTGAAAAGCGCTGTTGAAGATGCCAATCGCTCAAATGAACATCGCTTTTGCTTTAATTAAGGGCAAAAGGTGTATATCAAAAGCACAACAAAGATACAATTCTGTCGAATCATTTTAATATTGTATGAACCCTATGGGATATTTCACTCCCCGTATCATTATCTAAATTCCTTGTCAAACTTGATATGAATTGCACATTTCCCAGACATTTTCAAGCCACCGACTCAAAGAAATTTTTGGAAATTTGGCTTATGAACGAAAACCAAGTTAAAGAACTCGTAAATGCTGTCCTGGAAGAAGATCGCATTATCCATCAGCAACAGCTTGGTCTGCCGTGGAGCAGACCTCAATTGTAAGTATTTTTCTCACGGAATGGATCATTATACGCGAGACATAAAATCAAATCGGCACTAGACACCCCATCATAACCATTCAGGACAACGATATCATGTCGTATTACGTTTTATCCCGGCACATCCTGCCATAACATGCCTATTTAAAAACTGCTTTATAGATGTTCCTCGAGCTATAAAGCCATATTTGATTTATTTAGGCTACTACTGGACTTGAAATGCAAACGATGTACATACTGCCCAGATGCTTCTAAAATGATTGTTTTAGACCAAAAGTGATAAAACAACTGCAACTTGATTGATTGGTGACGATGTTTGAAAAATTTCTAAAAGTTTTGAAAAAGCTGCTCCAATCCTTCTAAAATGATGCTTTTGAGTAAATTAGTAATACAAGTGAAATTTCATTTTTCGCTGGCATAGTTTCGAGATGATTTTTTTAAGTTTTTAGCTGTTCCTCGGGCTGCAAAGCCATATTAGGTTTATTTCGGCTACGGCTGGACTTGAATTCCAAATGATGTAGAAGTTTTCCATTCCAGTGGATACGTTTCGATTTCAGTTGGAAAATTAAATATTTTTGTGGACGATTTTTCAGTTGTTGATGTTGTTCAGAACTCTGGAAAGAACTCTTCAAAACTGTGTTTATTGTTATCTGTTATGCTTGATCGGTGAAGTCATTGTCTGCACAGTAATCTTTTACAGACTTACCGACTTTTTGTAGTGATGATATAATTTTTTCACAACTTTCATTTCATATGTTGTGATATCTTTAACATTCCTTCCAAGAATTTTGTTTACCACTGACCAACCTGTTTCGAGTCATTCTTAAATTTTTGCTTTTGCTTTTTCCCCTTCCTTTCTTTATTTCGGTTTCTCTTCTAGCCGGCCTTCGCAACTAGTGCCGTCATCCAGGAAGAGCTTCACATGCTTCTATCCGTGGCCGGACTTTTGGCCGACCGACATTTGGCCCACAGAACATTTCACCGCCAGACAGTTGGCTGACAGGATGTTTCACCGACAGGACATTTCACCGACAGGCCATTTGGCCGACAGGACATTTCACCGACACGAGTTTAAAATTTATAAGAACATACGTTTACACACATTGCTTACAGACTATTTTTAAGTAACTAAGTAATTGGGTTACAAGGTGTTGAAAATATCAGTTTAATATCCTTACCGAATTTATGTAACTTCACTTTGAAAGTGTTGCGCGTTGGCAACGAAACGTCAGTAAAGCTTTTATAAAATTAACATATCTGCTATTTCTCTTTTATGATTCGTTCGTGGCTATTCAAATTAGAATTTTGAACTGGGCTCTAATATTCATACGTAGATTACGATTTCCGCCTGGTGAATCTCTGGTGAATGTTTTAACAATACGTATGAGTCATCCTTTCTTTTCCTTTTCTTGTGATCACCCAATGAATTACGTTTTTGTTTTCACGCCACTTGACCGAACAAAAGGACTTCTTTATGATCACTTAATGAGCGATCTTTTTGTTTTCTTTTTGTTTAATTGTGACGAGCCGATGACGGATCTGACGAACCGATTACGGATGATCTTGTGTGAGTCATATAGGTTATTATTCATTAATGTTTCTAGCAGGTAACTTTTGCAAATTGTTTTGTCGGTCAAACGTGGTTTTCGCACCTAAAAAATGTTTAGGTCGGCCAAATCGCCTGCCGATGAAATATCCTGTCGGTGAAATGTCCTGTCGGCCAACTGTCTGTCGGTGAAATGTCCTGGTACCGCTTCTATCATGCCAGCGGCGAATGATAAGAAAAAAATTTTAACGAAATTTTTTTATTATTTGGTGCTTGTCTCTTAAGAGAATAATAAATGGAATCTAACCACTTGACCATGAAGGCTCGACGACAAATCTGATGTAAATTGGGACCTGGGTCCTTTTGTTGACATGCTGTTTCATAGTTGAAAGCTGAGACATGCCTGTAAAGTGATCTATATATGAGCAAACTCAATCTACAGAGCGTAGAGTATAGGTAGGTCTCAGCTTTCAACTATGAAAGCAGCATGTCAACAAAAGAACCCAGGTCCCAATTTACATGAGATTTGTCGTCGAGCCGTCATGGTCCAGTGGTAAGACAACCGTACCGGCAATCGGGAGACGCGGGTTTGATTCCCGTTGGGGAGCTCACAACTTTTCTGAGTTTTCACAAAGCTTGAAGAAAGAGCCTTTCGTTGTTTATATCCAAGCTTGCAAAACATCTACACTCTACGCTCTGTAGATTGAGTTTGCTCATAAATAAATGGAATGTAGATTTTTTTAGTTTCATAAACACTTTCCTGGACAAAATAATATGTGAAGGTCACGAAGAACTGATTTCAGACTAGAACGGATTTAATTTTGCCATTAAATAATAACCTGGGCTTAAGTCCTCCACAATTTGGATAGTAGGTAATATTTTTGCATATGTATATCCACATATCGTTCGAGTGTGACATTTAACCCAGTGTTTGATTTAGTCATTGTTGAAATTGATGTTGAAAAGATGACCATATCCTGCCACTGCAATTAAGAAGGACTGCTAGTATTCCCAACTCATTCCTATACAACACAGAATCTAAACATTTAAAAGGGACTGATACAGGCAAAGATTATTTACTAAATTCATTTCTAGTTCGAAGTTCAACTCGAAACAAAGTTTGTTGGAATCTGCGTAAACAATTAAGTGGGAAATGTAAGGTGTTTTTTTTTTGCCTAAAAAAGTTGACTCAAAGGTGTTTGTGCATTTTTTTCTTTTGCACGCGTAATACGAATCGAAGATTAGCAAAATGTTTTAAACCGTTTTGTCAATTTCCTCGGATTTTAATAAGAAAATATTTTTTCGCGAATCAACTTTTTCTGTTTCCAGAAACAACCAGCATAAGTATGATCGAAAGCTGGTCGAATTCAACTATTATGACGCGATTTTGAATTTTTTTATAACACTATTCGGTCCATCCCCTAAAATATCCGACAGTGTAAACTTCTGCCATTTTGACTCACTTCCGTTCGGGTTTTGTCTCACAACAAACTTTCTTGAAATCTGCGGGGGGAAATTGGGACAGAAAAGTGCGAGGGGTTTTCGGGCAGAACATGTGGGACGGGTCGTTGCTGCGTAGCGGACCGTCAAATGAAGGTTAGCGAAATTTTTTAAACTGTTTTACCAATTTCCTGGGACTTTAATGAGTTAAAAAAGAAAATTTTTCGAAAATCAACTTTTCTTTTTGTCGAATCCTGTGGTACGAGTATGATGGAAACTTGTTCGAATTTAACTATTTTCATACGATTTTGTAATTGTTCTTGACTCTGTACAGTCCAGTCCCTCCAACACCCGCGTCATTGCACGATGTAAACTTTTGCATTTTGACCTAGTAGCTTCGCGAACGTAAACTCGAAACTATGTTTTTAATTACTATCTGCGTGTCAACTGGTTGTGGTATTTCCAACTTTTGTTTCACATTAAGAGACTTTATGGACTTCCAAGGTCCCATTACAGTTACACAAAAGAAAGAAAAGAACTTGACTGCCTCTCAGGTTGTTCAGAGAGTGATGGGAAAAGGTAACGCCCATGTTATTAAGCTTTTACAACATTTTTGTAAAGTTCAGTTTTCTACTTTAGCCTTGACCAATCAAGAATGCAAGTCGCAGCCGCCAGCACAACACAGTCTTATCTTGAAAATAAAGCTACTTGAAGGAATTTTTTGTAATTTCTTGCAATCAATTCCTTCTGTTTACATTTCCTGTAATGTTAACAACGGTGATGTTTCAATGGTTTTAAGTTATAAAGGCCATTATAACGTTCGATGAAATTTATATATGGCTCAGGGTAGTGCATGTAGTGACAAGGCTACTGTGAGTGAAGTAGTGCAACTGGTACTTATAGAGAAAACTGTGCACTGTGTGAATGCGGACACATAACACTTGACGCAGGAAATGTGTAAAAAACTTTACTTTTGGTGCCAACCAGCAAGGCGCTAGTTTCTTGATGCTGATAAGAAAAATTTTCGTCATTTCTGAGCAAATTTGAGTGCCTTCGCATTTACATAGAGTTTAAGGAGCTGTCCTTGACTCTCATAGATTTCCATTCTCGTTTAGTCATGGCTTTAAAGTAAGCTCTCAAGTTGTCTTATATCTTGTTTGCATGATTAAGGCCTAACATAAACTTATGTCATCAAAATCAATTCGGTTTTGGTTATTAGTTGGCTTAATTCTGATGACGGATATGGTGGGTTAGCTTTTACTACATCCGATCAACATAATGAGCCTTGTTTCCATCTTTCCATACCTGGCGCTAATTATGTTTATAATGTTGAATTACTTGACGTAAACGTGACTTTTTCAAACATTAAAACAACTGATTTCTTGCAGAGAAGCCATGTCAGTATTTTGCAATTAATCAGGCCTAAATAAATAAAGAATATACTAAAAGTATAATATAATCATAACCATTTAGTGGATTCCGAAGACGTCCGACCAAAAAGTTCTTCAGGAGACAGTACGAAACTGGATACAGGCAAGACTAAACTAAGTCTCACTGCAATCAAAACAATTCTTGAACTATTGTCGGATGAGGCCGTAAGTATCAATTGCTTTGTAGTACTGGTTTACTTTTCCACTTCTTTCCTGCTTTGTTTTCAGTTTTTACGTTACAGTACACGAAGGGTGAGTACGAACATTTATTCAGGACAGTTATGACTTTTAGGATTACTGACGACATGTGAACGTTCGTCAAGCTCGTAATCTCATAAAAACGATTTCTGAGCAAGAGACGGGAATCGATCGTGCGACCTTTTGACGACTGGTAAGGCCTTCTAACCATTGAGCGGCCATAACTCAGATCGTGAGCTAAGATGCAGGTTCGTCGTATGTGCTGCCTATGTGGAAGCCACGATATGATTATCATTAGCTCGAAGCGAGACCGTTAACGCGGGTGATGAGTCAACTATCGTGTTATAGAAATGCACAGCGAATAATCTATTTTTTATTACTATAACTTTTCATCAGTTTTTATTAGGTTTTTAAAATTATTACGAAAAACATGGTATAAGAAAACATCGGCTTTTACTGCCTTACTCACCGCTATACGAGAGCCATCAGTAATATAATCACTCAGTCGTGTGTACGAGCAGAAAAAAGACTCTTAACAACTTACTAGCTCTAGTTCATATATATTACGAATATGCAAATTTATTGAATATATTACAATTCCCCTTTATATATATATATATATATAAATTTTTTTTCTTAGCCCAATAATTTAATGAGCATCTGGGCTAAGTTTTTCTGAATATAAAAAAAAGTATTTCTAAATTAATTTGTTCTGAAATCGTATTTCAAGTTCCCGCTTGTCATCGTTCCAGTGGTTTACTTACTCGACCACTTCTTGTTGTGTACTCTTGACATTGGTCGGGTTGACTTGGATTAGGTAGGGTTGTTTCATTGTGCATCTATGATTCCGACAATCCATCTTCAATTGGGTCCTTTTCGCTGCATCACCGCTCTGTTTTTTTATATATACTCGATTTCTTCTAGCCTCTCGTCCATTTGAGGTCTTAAGGTTGTACGATCTTGGAGTTGCTACTTGAGTGTTCACCGTGGCTTCTTGCCGTCGATCACCTACTTGGATTCGGACTCTTTCTCCTTGTTGCAATGGTGATAACACTCGGGATCCAACATCATAATATTTTTTCTGACGCTCTTGCTTTTCCCTTAACCTCTCTTTCACTCTTCGAGGGTCAACAACCTGCGGTTGTAACTGGCTCAAGCTATTCGGTAGCATGGATTGGAGTCGGCGACTCATGAGTAATTGTGAAGGAGAACGCACGTCATCGATTGGCGTATTCCGATACTCAAGAAGACTCAAATACGGATCTTTACCGTCCGCTTTGGCTTTCGTCAACAACCTTTTGACGGTTTGCACCGCTTTTTCGGCTAACCCATTAGACTTTGAGTAGTACGGACTGGACGTCTGATGCTGGAATTTCCATTCTTTGGCAAATTGTTGATATTCTTGAGCTGAATATTGTCGACCATTATCACTTCCAACAACAAATGGGATGCCGTGTCTGGCGAAAATCGACTTGGTATGATTGACTACCGTTCGACTCAGTATCGTCTAGCTTTGCAACTTCTACATTGCGAGAGTAATAATCTACTACCGATAGATAATCTCTTTCTTCCCAGTGAAAGAGATCCGTGGCTACTGATTCCCAAGGTCTACTCGGTAATGGAGATTGCACCATTGGCTCTTTGGGATTCGATGACTGGTATTCTTGGCATATGTCACACTTGGATATTATCTCATTAATCTGCTCACTCATCTGTGGCCAGAATATGATATCTCTTGCTCTACGTCGACATTTCTCAATACCCAGGTGGCTGTCCTGTACTCGGGCTAGCATCTCGCTTCTTAACGTTTTTGATATGACAATCCGGTCTCCTTTCATCACAACCTCATCATCCTCTGACATTTCATCCCGATAATTCCAAAACTCATGGATCTCCACAGGAGTTTGTCGCCTGGTCTGCGGCCATCCTATACGAATCGCATTTAACAGGATCATCATCGTTGGATCTTTCGAAGTTTCTTCTCGTATTTTCTCTATTTTGTCCGTTGAGACTGGCGTTCTATGCAACACCGAGTGAGCATGATATTCAATTTCCTCTTCCATGTGGCTTGCATCTGGCTCTATTCCATGAATATACGCTCTGCAAAGAGTATCTGCGAGCACCATTTCTTTCCCAGGTTTGTATCTTGCAGTGAAATCATATCTCTGTAGGCGTAACAACATTCTTTGGAGGCGAGGTGGCGCCATCGAAGAGGTTTCTTTGTTATTGCTTCTAGTGTTTTGTGATCCGTCTCGACTTCTACATTACGTGCATGGGTATATTGGTCGAACCGTTCGAATCCAAATACTACGGCTAACAGTTCTTTTTCCACTTGAGCATATCTAGTTTCTACATCCGTCAGGCTCTTGACGCATATGCAACTGGCTTTCCATTTTGCAACAATACTGCACCAAGGCCTGATTTCGAAGTATCGCACGTTATTGTTAATGGTCTCTTAACGTCGAACTACACCAGAATTGGAGCTGCCGTTAGGATTTCTTTTATTTGTCGAAAAGCTTCTTCTCGTTGGCTGTCCCACTCGAACTCAACATCGCCCTTCATTACCTTTCTTATCGGGTCAGTGATCACAGACATGTTAGGGATAAATTTCGCAAAGTAGTTCACCATTCCCAAGAGTCTCTCGGCGTCTTTCTTACAGGTGGGTTGAGGCATTTTGTTGATGGCTTCAACTTTCGACTCGTCCGGCTTCACCCCTTGTGCCGTTAATTTGTGGCCAATGTACACGACTTCGGTTGTTCCAAACTCACATTTGCTCTCGTTGAGGGTGAGATTGATTTCTTGGCACCGCTGTAGAGTTTTCTTTAGAGGCTGGTCATGTTTTTCAATCGTGGGACCCCAGACTAGGATATCGTCAACGTCAGTTTCTACGCCTTCAAGGTCCCCGGCTCTTCTTGGGCGGACTTTATCCCAAAAGGCATCCTATTGTAGCAATATCTACCAAATTCTGTGTTGAAGGTTGTTAATAGCTGGCTTTCTTCGTCCAACGGTACCTGCAAGTAGCTGTGGTTCGCATCTAATTTTGAGAACACAGTAGCTCCTGTTGTTATTTCTTCAATAGTTGGCATCTTGTAATGCTCTCTCTGAATTGTTTTATTTAATTATCTGGGATCGAGGCAGATTCGTAACTTCTTGGTGTTTAGCTTTTCTACCACCACCACCATTGAATTCACCCACTCAGTTGGCTGATCTACTTTCTCGATTATACCATCCCTATCCATTTCATCCAAAGTTTGTTTGAGTCGATCTTTCAGTGCTATTGGTTGACTTTTCAATTGATTCACAACTGGTGTGACATTCGAGTCTATCTGAATACGGTAAGGTTTTTTCAAGCAGCCGAGACCTAGAAACACTTTCGGAAATTGGCAAGTTACTTCTTTGGCATCGCTCGTCGTCACATTTTCTCGCTTTGTGGCACTTACATTCACCAGTTTAATTAAGTTTAGTTCTTTCGAAGTTTGTAGACCCAAGATAGGCACTTGCTCAGTATCGACAACAAAAAACTTCAGAATTTTGTCCTTACATTTCAACTGGCATTGTCCCAATACCGGCAATTGTTCTCCCATATAGCTTGTTGATTTGGCTTTTGTCACTTTGAGCTGAACATCTTTCAAACGTGTTTGCTGGGAGTATGTTTGCTTGCGAGTCGGTGTCAATCTTGAATTTTATTTATGTTGCATCACCAGTGTTTTAAAATATTCATCGTCAGCGCTGTTGTTCTTGCTTGATGAATGATTTACCGCTCCAATGAACAAAGGCTCTACGTGTACGCTTGTTTTGTCCTGTTCATCGCCGAATACTTTCTTCTTTCGACAGACTTTAGAGAAATGATTATTCTTTCCACAGTTATAACATTTCTTCCCGAATGCTGGGCACTGCTTCGATGCATGAGATTTTCCACAGTACTTACAATTGAACGTATTTTCATGTTGTCTGTCCTCACGCTTCACGGGATTCTTGCGCTTGGCGTTTATCATGAAATGGTCTTTCTCGACCTTCCATTCTTTTGATTTATTTATTGCTTTTATTTGCCTATTAGACTGTTCGTCCGCACGACAAATCTTCAAAGTTTTGTCTAAAGTCAGTTCTTCTCTTTGACTCGCTCAGAGTTGGTCCCGTACACAAGGGGATCTCGAATTAATTCGTCTTCTAAGCTGCCGAACTTACAATTCTTCACAATGAGCTTCAACTCTGTGACATACTGATCAGCTGTCTTCGTCTTTCCATTGAACTCGGGCGATGAATTTATACCTTTCCATTATAACATTTTTTCTCGGCTTGCAATAATCCTCAAATTTAGTAAACAAGACATCAATTTTGTTTACTTTGCTTGACGTAAATGTCATCGTATTGTAAATATCGCGGCCGTCTTGTCTGATTATATATCGAAAAGCATTACACTGTTCTTTCTCCTCTTTGTCAGGCATGTTCAACGCCAAATAAAGCTCCATGGTTTCGCGCCATCGTCTCCATCTTTCGGCAAGATCTATTTGGTCTATATCAGTGAAATTCATCTCAGGTGGAGGCCTTAAAAATCGCTCCATTTCCACTTAAGACCATGTAATATAATCACTTACTCGTGTGTACGAGCAGAAACATATTCTTAACAATTTACTAGCTCTAGTTTATACACATTACAAATATGCAAATTTATTGAATATATTACACAATCAACCATTAGATATCGAGCAGTGTAGCCAATCACATTGCAGCGCTTACATTATACAATTTGCTAGTCTCTACTAATATGTATACACTATGTATGTATGTAGTGAGTTCCCCAACGAGAATCGAACCCGCGTCTCCCGATTGCCGGTACGGTTGTCTTACCACTAGACAATGAGGGCTCGACAACAAATCTGAGTTAAATGTGGGACCTGGGTCCTCTTTTCAACTGTGAAAGCAGCATGTCAAACAAAGGAAAAAAAAAACTTCGTGTGTAATGTAAAAACTTTCATCATCTGAAGAATCATCCATGTTTGTTTCGAACAGAACACTAGCTAAGCTGAACTGAGTCGAATAAAAGAAAAATAAGTCTATCTCCCCTATTATAATATGCAAATTTTTACAAGATTCGTCATCAAGTAAAAAGCTTTCACAAAGAGATAATTAAGCCTTTTTTTGCGTCGCAAGCTAGCGTGCAAAATCAGACAAAAGGCTAGACAAGGAAATGTAATGAAGTGTGCCACATAAGAATCGACATAACTCATAAGCAACACACTGCAAATGAAGATATAAAGGCAGAACAAAAGCAAATTCAAAAGAAATTATTTATGCCGTTGCCTAAAATCTCTGGGATCCCTAAAATCCCTAAAGACAAAGAACAATAGCTTTCACTAACGTCAGTAATTATAATAGATAATTACTTCGGCCAAACGGCATTCTTGAATATATTACAGCCAGATGAGGACGCAGCCCTCAGCTGGCTGCAATATATTCAAGAATGCCAGTGGCCTCAGTAATTATCTATTAATTGTCACCTGACTACATGTTGCTTCTTCAAGCGACCACTCTCAGTCTTTGTTTACAAACAAATAGTCTACTTCTCATTCACAAAACGGGCAATATCAAACGTTTGTCTGCTTCGTTTGTCCGCTAAATTGGCAAAAGTTTCTTAATATAAACCTGACTAGTAAAAATTGTTATGTAATTTACAGTCACGAAAAATCGAAGAGCGCAGTTGGAAATGTACACTCAACTGCACAATGTCAATCTTTCCAGATACGCACCCTATGTCCCCTGGGTTCCCGCATTGTTGTGTGTCTCAATTGGTCCATTAAGATTTAAAATACCTAGAAAGTTTCCATTGCCGAACTGGTGGTCATACACAATTGCAGCTAATGAGATTGTTTTGTCAAAGTTACCACCAGATGATGGTACTGAAACCCATCAAATCTCAAAATGTTATACTTTATAATTTTTAGATGCATGGAAATGTTCATAGCTTCCCTTTTTTATCATTTTCGATAACAGTATGTACGGTCAGAGTGCATTTATTTCTTACTACACAGTCCTGAAACCATGTAAAAACCTTTTTTACCAGATTTCACACCCTCTATAAATAATTGCTGTGTCACTTATGAAGCTTTGCATTCCATCACTAACTTAAATTTATTGTCGAATCAATTGTCCAAAGTTTTTGAGTTGTGAATATGTTTTGGGATATACCAAAACAAATTAATTGAAAATGCGTAAATATATGTTTCTGTTTCAGTCTCACCATCGCAAGCAGCTGAATCCTTCCAAGCTTATTATTCTAAAAGTTGTTTCATTTTGAAAAATATTTCAAAGAAGCGGAACGGAACGAATGAAGCAAACCGCAAACATAAAGTTATTGGGTTTTTTCAATATCATATAACAAAGAGGGTAAAATTACTGCAGTTTTATTGTATAAGCAAGGGGGGGCTTTTTTTAATTGAGAGCAGTATTACTTGCGTTTGCACAATATTCTATTTGGGCAAGGAAATTTTCGAATGGCAGAATGATATATTTTGAAACCCAACCGGGACCAATTGCGAAAAATTGCAAGTCCAGGGCCTCCAGCTGGGAATCGAACTCGCGACCCTGCGAATGCAGTGCTCTGCCAATTGAGCTACGAAAGCTGTTGCCGAGAACGTGGTCACGATATTCTGTATATTTAGTCAGTAGGAATTCTGGTGAAGTGAAGAGTTTGTTCAATGTTACTACAAGAAATGATATTATATGTGATGAAGGAAATTTTCGAGTGACAAAATGATATATATATATATATATATATATATATATATATATACAGTATATATCATTCTGTCATTCGAGAATTTCTATCATCAAATATAATATCATTTCATGTCATTGAGTGTCAATGCCAAAATGTTCCTTAAATATTACTTGCGTTAGATCGATCGAGCATTTAATTTACGTGGGAAAAGTTAGTACACAAACCAAAAGGTTAAGAATTATTTCTTTCATTTAACTATTGCAATGCAATCCTCGTTTATTCTTTGACATGTGATTTAGTTCAATTTTTTTTTTTAATTTGTTACGTTTGGGCTTGCAACTCGGTTAGAATCGATTAATTGCTCGTCTAAGTCAGTAAAATTAGGCTTCTTGATGAATTCTGAATAGTGCTAATGTTGTCACTGGAGTTATTTCTTACTTTTTTGCTTGTTGTCTTTCTGAAGAAAACAAAAAGGAAAAAAAATATAAACGTTAAACAAAGGACACGTTAGAGAAAATGAAGTGAAATATACGGACTGCTAGGTGGGAATATATCAGACCCATAGATCTTGCAATGTTAGTAAAAACATTCTTTGAAACCTCAGTGGAAATGTGGCAATGTTACGGATCATGAACTCGTGGATGCGTAACGTATATGAGTTGTTGTGAGTGGTCAACTTAGCTTTAACACGGGTATGGGAGACTGGTTTATTGCTCCAGTAGGTCGATGTCACTAATCTCGTCGATGTCTGTTTGATGCAAACATTTAAGGTTTATTTATTTAGATTAAGTCTAGTGTGATCAAAATTGAAGTTGTATTCGAACTATCACATCTAAAACTCTCGTTTTTAATGATCTGTCCGTTTGCCCGTAGTGGGTAAAATCGCAACCAGTTAATCGAATTTTGTCGATAATCTCGTTTTTTTGTTCGAATTTTGATTTGTCCTTTGGTTTTATCGCTCTCATTAAAAGACAATAAAAAACAGCAATATAATAAAATATATCTGTTGGGATATGAAATGAAATATAAAAACAACAGCTAGTACAACAATACTTTGAGTAAAAGTCGCTTTAGAGCTCAAGGTTTCTGAATAAGCGCGGCGTTGTTCTTAAGGAGTGCGGCACTTATTCGAAAGTGGTGCTTATTCGAGCAAATACGGCATTCAGACCTGAAACCTACGTTGCTATATTCTCGCGTTATTGCTGTTAAGATCTTCGAAACACCAGTAATATATCGGAAATATCCGATTACTTATGCAACAGTCAAATTGTAGGATTCCCGTATCGGACCGCTCACTGACACAGCTATATGATACCGCATTATTTGATAAGTTTACTTCATTCGTATCGTCTCTTTAGAAAACTACACATCATAAACTTTGCGTCGATGTTTTGTTTCAATACTTCTGCCTTTAGTGCGTTGAATGGTAACAGTTTGTGCAATAACATACGTTACGATTACTACGGATTACTCAGGATTCAAATATAATATATATCATAAAAAAAACCTCTCTAGTTGGAGCCTTATTTGTACTCTGACTCGACTCTCGTCCCGGTCCCTAGCACAGTCACCCAAAGCGTACACTACATCCTGCTTCTCTCTTTTTCTTTTCAACACCCAACTAATTTGTCCTGGCTTAAAATAACTAGATAATGTTAGTTGAACTCCTTAGCATAATTAATAGCATTGAACATTAAACATTGTACATAGTCTAACTGATTAAAAACATACTCCTTGCACCGTGCAGGCTCCTTCCTACGACGAGTTGATCTTTCAACTTCAACTGATTCCATGGGGGCCGTGACTCCTGGCAATGGAGGTAACTGTTCCGCCAATCTTTCAGATGGCTCAGACGCTGTACTCTCCGCTTCATTTTCTGCTTCATCGGACTCTTCTTTGAACTCTCTGGCAAGTGCAGTGTATTGTAGAGCTTGGGCCACAAACCGTTTAACATGACCAATGTTCCTCTTTAACGTAGAATCTCCTCGTTTGATAACTAACAAGTTTCCATTACGACGCTCCACCACATATGGGTTAGGATCAAACAGTGCTGAATATAATTTATCATGCTTCTTCATCTGCAACAACGCCTTGTTACCTTCTTGTAACTCTAACTCGCCACCCTTTCTATTCGCCAGGTCTGCACCTTTTGTTTACGCTAGCATCTACGTCTCGTGCCTCCTGATTCACTGTATCAGGTGTAGCTTCCTCAAACTCCACTGGACTAACCCCCGTAGTGGTGCGAGGTGTCGACCGGTATGCAGGCAAAAATTCTGTAGCTCTCGTTACCACATTCTCGCTTCAACCTGAGCTACATGTATTGCCTTCAACAGGGATATGTTCTGGGATATGTTCCCCATTTGCTGTTGACCAAAGAGGAGTTGTTCTCCTATGTTTAACACCCAGCTCTTCTTGGAAATCTTCCATGTCTTTACTAACCAGATTGGACCCGTTCTCCGCTATCAGGGTTTCTGGAATCCCGTTTCGAGCAAAGTGCTTTTCCAGGTAATCCACGACAACTCTGCTTGTGGTGGTTTTTATGACGTCTACTTCTATCCACCTGTTGTAATAGTCGACCAGGACCAATAACTTTCTGCTGTTGGAAGGGATCCCATGAGATCTAGTGCCAGGTCTCTCCAGACGTCGTGGGCATTGTCGTGGTATTTACAAGGGAAATGTTATGTGCTGGAGTTACAACCTGACAACCAATACAACTTCTGCAGTTCCTTCCAACCATATTACTTATTTCGGGACACCAGATTTTACTTCTCAGCTCCTTCGTCTTAACTACTCCCTGATGCCCCTCGCGCGCTAGGTATAGAACTCTTTCGCGCAGACCCCTCGGTATCACGATACGAATTTTTTAAGTCTAAACTAAGGATATTGAATCAAAATTAAACTAGATAGAAACTAACAGAGCAAAAGAAAAGCGAACAGTAGACGTCTACTTAGTAAATGAATTTAACAGTCCGGAAAAGCGTGATTTTTAACTGCATGCATGTAGTTTGGTACACCTTGGACAGACTATAAATATTTTACGCATAATTACAATCTTCCAAGCCATTCATCAGCTAGCCCAGATAGTTTCCTTGGCAGACGTTCTTAAGCTCGAAAGGTCTATATTTTGAACGCTCGAAAATGTTGGACTTTGAATTATAATATTAAACGTCTGCGAAGCCAGGAAAGCGACTTCTGCGCAAGGTGTTTCCAACGCTGTTCCAAGTAATCCAATCGTAAATAAAATCGCCAATTGTAAACATATATACGTGATCTTAACTTCAGAAATTGGCTTCCATGAAAACTTCGAAGTTTATTTCAGACAGGCATGACCGAAGAAAGAAAAGTTTGAAGGATTTAGAATGGCTCGAAGCTCTTGTATGAATAACGACTGTCAAAAATTGACCTTGTTGAGTTGTAAACCCACTAAGTCGCACGCGTAACACGTGAACAGGTAATGCAATTCTACTGGGAAGGTGATGGCGTGCGGGTCACGTGAACAGGGAATACGGATTGGGAGCGGTCTAAACAACAGGGAGTGTGTGAGTGAGTTTTTTTTTGAGAGTTGTTATTAAAAAAGTACAAAATTACAAAAAGCAGTTTGGTTTTGGTCTCGCTTTGAGAGTGAAGTTTACAC
>JBAHVQ010173725.1:0-11020 GCA_036872915.1 Nanipora kamurai
TGCTTGTCAAAAGTATTTGTTGCTGACTTGGAATTAATGTTGTCGTTGTTTCCTTAAACTTTTGCCGTGATACTTATTGGCCACCGTAGGAAACTGCGAGAACCTAGGTGTCTAAAAAACCGACGTTTCGGGGAATGACTCTTCGCAAGTCGTTTCACTCCTACAAAATGTCTTCGCCCGAAACGTCAGTTTTTCTACACCTAGCCCCGCCAGTTTCCAACCCTTTTGGCTTCTACAACTTGTTCAAAAATGCCGACACAGCACTCCAATTTTATATCATATATATAAAAGTAGACTACTGAGAATTTCTTTTTTTTCATTGGTTCAGCGGGCATGATCAGTGAAGTGTTAAACTAGTAAACTAGAGTGCCTTTGAACAATTGAGTTATGTAGTCCGGTGTGAACAGTAAACGTGCTAGAATAGGAAAGTTACTCGAGGCTAAATGAAACAACTTTTATGTAAAATACGAACAACTACAACATCGCTATGTAGGCTATCCGAAATGATAATTACAATATTAACATAATTGCGGATTTTGTAGTTGTTCGTATTTTAACTCCTGAAGAGGGTAGTAGAATCTAGCGAAACGTCAGGTTTTATTAAATTTGTTTCATTTAGCCTCGAGTAACTTTCCTATTCTAGTAAAGTTGCCTTCATTGATAGTGGATAACCCTATTAGCTAAGCTGTTTTCCCTACCCCTAAAGGTCAAGTAAGGGTCATCCCTCATGGGTCCAGTGTTCCTGCCGGAATAAACCAGATTATCTGGAGAAAACCGGCGATGTCGGTTAGAACGAAGCCTGACACATGCGACCAAAGTAAGGTTAATCATACAACTTCACGAAGGCGGAATCGAACCCTAGTCACACACGTGAGAGACACGTGCACTACCACTGTGCCACCGGCACTCCTACAAGGTCACTGAGAGACACGTGCACTGCCACTGTGCCACCAGTACTCCTACAGGGTCAGTGAGAGACAAGTACTGGTGGCACAGTGGTAGTGCACGTGTCTCTCACTAACCCTGTAGGAGTACAGGTGGCACAGTAGTAGTGCACGTATCTCTCACTAACCTTGTAGGAGTACTGGTGGCACAGTGCTGGTGCATGTGTCTCTCACTAACCTTGTAGGAGTACAGGTGACACAGTGGTAGTGCACGTTCCTACAGGGTTAGTGAGAGACACGTGCACTACCATTGTGCTAGCAGTACCCCTATAGGGTTGGTTGGGGACGTGCACTAGCACTGTGCTACCAGTGCCCCACAAGGTAACTTCCATTCTTTTTTCCTTAATCATAGACGGAAGACTTTCCAACAAAAAACTACTGCTAAAACTTGGAAACATTTCAAAAATAGTTATCCAACGAAACCTCACAGGTGAGAACGTAGGCTTTAAAGGGTACGAGCAACAAAAAAACGAGTTATGTGTTTTATCTTTCCAACTACCCAACTAAGTTACGAATTTATTCCAAGTAGTTAAAACAAATCTCGCGCACAACAACATCACTAATTTCGGCAAACGAAAATCCTTCATCAGCCATCTTACTTTACTATTTTGCCTTATTAACTTGAAAATTGATGAGGTCACAAGCTGGGTGAACGTTATAAATCTTCTTTTCTGGTCGCTAAATTTTGGCAGAATGGCTCTTAA
Organism: Nanipora kamurai; assembly: GCA_036872915.1. Taxonomy (NCBI): domain Eukaryota; kingdom Metazoa; phylum Cnidaria; class Anthozoa; order Scleralcyonacea; family Helioporidae; genus Nanipora; species Nanipora kamurai. The sequence continues at coordinate 1,649 of JBAHVQ010173725.1, forward strand.
TATGTTTTCAACGCCTACGAAAGAGCAACACGTTTTCCACAATCGATCGTTTGCATGTGACGTCACGGCGGCCATGTTGGTGGAACTTTAACAAAAGAATCTAATTAATTTCTATTGTATTTGGCACCAACGTGGTCGCCGTATCTTTTTTATTTAAATCTCATGGGATTCATCGGCAACCGTAAGTAGGGTTTTCTATTTACATTCGCACAAAATTGCCTTACTGAAACCCCTGCTTTACCCAACTTGTGACGTCACGAATATCAGCAGTTCATCCAAGATGGCGAACGTTAATTTGGCGCTCTAAATTTTTAATGGGAGCAATTTTTAAGTGGTTTTATCACAAGCTTTAGGCCAAAGTAACAAGTCACATTGTATTTTGAACTCAAAAATCTGCGTTTCACAACTTTAAAAGTCGTGCCTTTTAATAAGAAGGAACCATGAGGATTCTCGTTGCGGCTTCCTAGTTTTTGAAACTGAGGGGAGCCTAGTTGTCCTTCTTCTTACAGTTCGGTTAATCATGTAGCATGGTGGCTCTCATTTTTTGCTCCAGGAAAAGCTTCAGACACTACCGAGAAATTCTGCGACGCCCATACCTTCGAAACGAACTTTTTCCTTGGCTAAGGGTATTTAGAAAGAGTCTCGTAAATTTCAACGTCTATGAAGTAAAAGGCCATTACAATACTTACATGTAAATTTCTGGAGATGAAGTCATTGCAAATTTGAAAGTGAGGTATTTTGCTTTCTTATATTTCGTATATAATCTGAAGGAAACATCAATAACAGAAAAAAATACGAAAGAAAAAGAATGGCAGACAAACATAAACAAGCAGAACGCAGGATTTTTGTGTTCTTCAGACGTGAGAGGCTTAGAAACTAATGCATGGATAGGGCAGTTCTTTCTTGATGTATTGACGTTTAATTTCATGAGCGGTAACAATCTGAAAAGTTTCCTATGAATTCGTGTAAGAAATATTAGAGCTCAGCATAAAACACGGAGTAAAGGCGTAATAAAGTTTTATTCTGACGTTTCGTATTCATCACAACATCTTCAGAAAGACTAATTACATGATTGCCTAAGCCGAGATACATATTTACACAGTGTCATAAATTAACCAATACGAAAGCGATGTTAAAAATCGCAGGAAGGGAAGCTGGAAAGGATAATTTGAGAAGAAATACGATAACGAACAAAACTGGGTGTCGTAAGAAAAGAGTCAAAGAATAGGAAAGTGAAAGGTTGACTGAAATTAAGGTAGAAAAAGCGGTGCTGAACCAATATTTGCGTTTAATGAAGTTTTAAGTTTGTTGATGAATAGGCTTTCGTGTAGGAGTTCGTATTCGAAATAGGAGGAAGAAAGTATTTTAAAATCATGAGACGAAACAGGGTTGGAGCACTTCTTACCAGTTAAAGAAGAAATTCCCATGTGTTCTGAGACACGTGGGTGCAGGTGTCGGCAGGTTTCGCCAACAGGCGAAGCACCACAACTTCGACACGTAAAACAATGAACAATACGTGATCTTAGACGCATGGGAACTCTCTCTTTAAAAGGAAAGAAGTGGAAAAGACGAGTGGATCAGTACGGGCAATAAGTAAGTAGTTTTCTTAATTGGCATCGAATTTGGGTAAAATGCTGTTCGGTAAAAGGTAATGAGAAATGAACGGCACGTTTGGGGATGGACGATATTTTAGAAGACTTTGAAAAAAACCTTTTCAAGAAAGGAAGCGATGCAGCTATGAAATAGGTTCTTCAGATAGCCGTTACTCATAAAAATCTTCTTGAGTTTTTCAAGTTCGTTGTGAAATATTAAATAGCTCGAACGGATATTACAACATCGATTAACTAATGAAAAATTGGTCTTTTTTTCATAAGAAAATGGAATAAACGAGTCGAAAGAGGTCAAAAATCCGGTAAAAGTGATTTTGCGGTAAACATTTGTGGAAAAGCAACTACTGAAACGGTCGATATTAATGTCTAAAAATGGCAGCGTTTTGTTAATTTCAATTTCATGTGTAAATTTAATTTTTGGATGTTTTGAATTAAGATAGTTAAGAAAAGGTAGAACATGATCAGGCGAACGAAACAGAAGAAAGCAATCGTCAACATAACGACAGTAAAACAAGGGTTTAAAATTACGAGGACAATCATAAAGCCAAACAGATTCAAAATGTGCAAGGAAAATATTGGCGAAGAGGGGTCCCAAGGGATTACCAGAAAGTCTTCGTAATATGAATTAGCAAAATATTTTGATTATAAACACGAAGATTTTTGATCTGAAACTTTACTTGCGACATGTATCGGGATGTACAACACCTTTGTTCAGGTAATAAATAATTCTTAACAGTTACATCAAGTCTGGTTACGCTAAACTTGTTTGCATCAGATAGGATGTGATGTGTTTTGAATTTATACAAATTAGAATTTGATAAGTGGAGAGAGTTGGATCAGAAAATGTATGAGATAACAGTAATGTTTAGAGATTGTGTTGATAGGCTTAAGATAACATCATCCTATCGTTCATTGTGTTTCGGTTTGTTTTTTTATGAATGTAGAGACCTTCCTTTGTTTTAAGTCGATATTTCGTTAAAGCAGTATTCAGAATTTTGAAGTAGGTGGAATGACTAAGGAACGATGTAAAAATGTACGATTCTGCGTAGGCAGTCTATAAAACAGCGTAGAATATCAAAAGGTTGGTACGCTGCTGAATATATGTAGAAAAATTTTGACGTTTCGAGCAAAGACCCTTCTTCAGGGAGTGAAACGTCTTACTGAAGGGCCTTTGCTTGAAACGTCAGGGCTACTAAGCTTTTTGCAGTTGTCCGTGGTCCTTATATGTTTAAATATTTAAGACCTCTTGTCTACTTGATTGCTCATGTTTATTGTTGTTTGGAAGTGCTCGTTAATTGGCCTCGAAAGAAACTACGTAACATAATCGACAACTACTGCATTACTTCTGATATCAAAGTAGTCTTTTCAGCTCGTAAAGCTGCATGCGTAAATCACGATTTAGGCTTTACCTTCTACATTCTTCCTCTTTCGATTCTTGAGTGGTCCCGCGAAATCCACTCCCCCTACTCCGAATGCTTCAGAATTTTCAGTGCGATCTGTTGGTAACCTTCCTGGTGGTGCCTTTGCTTGGAACCGATTGCATTCGTAGCATGACTTGATCTTTCTCGCCAATCTCCACAGTCGAGGTACCCAATAGCGTTCCCTTACTCTCGTCATAGTAAGGCTCATTCTTCCGTGTAAGGTTTTCACATGTGCTTCTGTCACGAGCTTGGTAATGAACAGATGGCAGTCAGGTAGGTAAATTGGATACTGTCCCTGTATCCTTCCACGACACTGGAGTATTCCTTCGTGGTTGGACTGAAGATTTAATTGAATTTGATCTCTTTCATAATTCTCGGAAACTTGGGCACTTTGTTGCGCTCTTTTGATCCAGAAACTCACTTGCTTCTCAATTTCCTCGGTTGACAACGAACCCAGGATCCGGCTTCGCTTTGGTTGTTTTGCATTTCGGGCAAATCTTGCTATCCATGCGCACACTCGGAGTAGTTTCCAATAGGAGAATTTCTCAAGCAGGAACTTCAGGTCGTCGCTTTTAACTTGGGCTACCGCGAAGATTTGGTTCAAGACTTTCTCTTCAGCTTGGCTTTCTGGCGTAGTATTTGTCGTGATATCTGGTGGCCATCGTTCACTATCTGACAGCCAGGTTAGACCTTACTTCGCCAATCTCGCTTTGACACACAGTAGCATATACGACGGCTGCTACACCTTTCCCACTGGCATCTCCAAAGGAGTGAAGATGGATATCTCTTATCGCCTCGTGATGGGCAGCTAAAGATCTCTTGACTGTGGCGCTGCTTGGCAACCGTCCTTCCCATTGCATCACTCTTCGCGACAGTTCGCGAGGTAGTTTTGTATCCCAGCCTAGCTTGGTGTCGCATGCTTCACGATAAAGTGGTTTGCCAGTAAGGCTAACAGGTGCTACCAATCGTAGATTCTGGCCACTTTGCCAAGGATTCCCCTCTTCGTTGACTCGGACGATTCAGGTGGAAACTTGACTCCGATGGTACCTTCCTGTCTATTCCACGACAGTCCCAGAATACTCGCTTCTCCTTTCGGAACTCCGAGTTGTTGCTTCGCGAACGTTTCCGTCTCTTCACCGTTAGCTCCATCCGATGACTCCAACTCACGAACGTTAGAGTGCCACTTGTGCAGTTCAAAGTTCGCATTTGCAAAGACCTCTGCCGCTTTGGTCTTCAGATCCTTTGCCATGCTCACGTTATCCCCTCCAGCAATCAAATCATCCACATAAAGGCTTCTCTCGATTTCTTGGACTATCTCGGGGTAGACAGTTCGAAAATTCTCTAGATGATGTTGAATTACTCCCCCAAGCAGGAAAGGAGATGGGGCTAACCCGAATAATGCACGCGTGAGTCGAAGAACTTCAACTGTTCTTGTCTGCAGATCTTTGAGCCAGTGGAATCTTAAGGCGTTCCGGTTTTGTATGTGGATTCTCACTTGTAGAAAGGCTTGCTTTAGATCTCCCGTGATCAGAACTGGATGGAAGCGCGCTCTCACTAAAACACTCCACAGGTGGCTTTGTAACGGTGGTCCGGGTTTAGGCATTCATTCAAAGATGGGGAGTTCTCACTGGCCCGAGAGGATGGGTCATACACAACTCGAAGTTTCGTAGTTTCAGCAGTTTCCCTCACAACCGGTTTGTGAGGTATGTAAAATTCACGTCCCTGCGGCGGATTTCTGCACGTTCTACGATCCCTTGTTCGAGCTGCTCTTTTATCACTTGATCGTATTTCTTGAGGAGGTCTGATCGCTCTAGCTTTCTTACGAGGCTGTTCAGTCGTCGTAAACTCCCACCTCTGTTGTTAGGAAGAGTTGGGTGGTCTCCTTTCCATGGCAGGTTTGTTTCGTACCAGCCGTCTGGACTACGCCGCAGTTGTTCCTCGAACTCCTTGTGGACGCTAGTTTGATCACCGGCTAGTGATTCTTGCAATCCGAGGACATCAAGGCGACAAAGTTTCTCGTAGTCTGCGCTTGAGGTCTGAGTGAGGAACATCTCGTTCACGTTGACGTCTCCCCCGGGGGACATAATAGTCCAACCAAACTTAGTTTTCTCCGCTATGGGCTCTCCTTGCTGTCCAATTCTCGGTGCGGTTTCTGTTTTAATTTGAGTATATTCGTTTGTTCCTATCACGAGGTGAACAGGTAACTCGGCCTTGCCGTCTTTGTCAGCCATTTGTACCCCTCATAGGTGACGGTATTCTTGATTTCAGCGTATTTTGGATTTTCCAAAACCAAAATATTCTCACGGTCAATTTTGCTGACTTGCATCTCTAGTGAAAAACCACTTTCAAGGCTTTTCGCGCGAATTTCGAATATCTGAATATTCTTAGTGACAGAACTTATCATCATCTCGATAGGCTTTCTTTAGCTTACTGATCAACGCACTAGAGGCGTACGAACTACCCGCCCCAGTGTCTAGCAACGCACGACATTTAATCCCGTTGACTTCGACAACAACAACAGGATAACATACCCATCTGTTCTTGTTACAAGAGGCTGCCAAAAGTTGGTTATTTTGCTGATCACAGATTGAAGTGTGGTGTTTCCTTTGGCATTTTCGGCATGTAGAGCGACCTTTGGAATCGGCGGCGCGGTGTTGCCCACGGGTGCAGTTAAAGCAGAGACGGTTCTTAGCAAGGTATTGCCTACGATCGTTAACTATTTTCAATTTGTCGCAATCGATACTCTTGTGTGTTTCGCTGTTACAATACGCGCACCCCCCGGTTGAGAGTGATCGCGGGTGTGATACTGACGCGTATCCCTAGGCAGCTTCCTCTTGCTGTCATCGCTCGTCTCGATTGGGTTTACATATTTTCATTGCTTAAGGGCTTGTACTAATTGAGGAAAATCCCAGTCTTGCCACCCACTTTGGCCCTTCACCAAATCTAATTTAATCCCTTTTAGCTTATCAATGACACATCGCACATTGCCCTTCACATCTTGGAGTTTACCCAATCTCTCTAGCGACTGTACGTTAAACAATAGCGCTTTATAAAATTCATGCACTTTGGATGGCTGGGACCCAGCAATGGTTGGCAGATTCATGATGTTTTGAATGTACGCGTTCACTATCTAACTTTGTTTCCCATATTCGCTTTTCAAAATCGTTTTCGCGCGCTCGTATCCCTCTGTTGAAAACGGCAACCCGTCTGCTTCGGTACATATTTCCGGTTCGAGCATCTCTTTTAAATATGCGAATTTAGTTGTAGGCGCAAGGTCAGACCTGTCAATCTCCGCTTCAGACTTGCTCCAGAATGTCAACCAGCTGCTAACGTTCCTGTTAAATTTAGTGATTTTAAGTTCTGGAAGTTTGGAATTAATCTGACTTTTCGGTTGCGATTCATGAGTTTGACCTTTGCGTTTGCCGTTGGCTTTTAGATTTTCCTCGAGTTTTGCTTCGAATTCCAACTTTTGTTCAAACTGTCGCTTCTCAAACAATAATTGTTCTTCACTTTCTTTCTCTTTGAAAGCATGCTCCTTCTCCCTTTCCTTAAGATTTTGGTTTGATTTTACCTCGCTTATTGTGTTTTCTAGCGCGACTATGGCCTCATCCGTTTGGCTCATTTGTGCGTCGAGTGCCTCACCCCACATCATCACGTCTTCTGCATTCTCATTGTTCTTCAATTTGTACTGTTCAATTTGTCTCCTTAAAATGTCCACGTCGTTCGCAACTTTGTTCAACGCTTGTAGCTGTCGTCCCATAGCCTGCACGTTAGAACCATCCATGGATTTGGACTTGTCCCGTGTAAATTTTAGAAGCTTGAGTTTCGCTTCAAGCTCGGCGTTAAGCTTTGCCTCCTCGGTCTCTTCACTCATGTTTGAATCGTATAATCCCGTCGGAGGTGCCACTTAGTGTTGGAAATGTTAGTTAGTCGCAACACTATTCACTGAACTCACAGTTTTGGTTTTAGATTTTACTTTCTCACTTCCCGAATTATCGCAAGCCAAGTTCGGCGATCAAGTCAACTCTAAAAAAAGTCTAAACTACATATCATTAGGAATTACATCTACACGATTGACGTCACCGCTTAAGTATTTGATAACAATTTCTTATTATTACTAGATTAACAAAATATTCAACATTTGAAAGGAAATGCTTGGTCTGTCCAGTTACTTCCCCCAAAAAAACTTTACCCATGACTCAAACGGGTCAAGTATTTCCTACCAATTTAGTTCTGATTAGCCATGATGCAATGTTTTTGTAAAAGGGCTCGGCCCTAAGGTTTAGAAAGAACTGCCTGAAACTTAGAGTATAAAATAGTAACGTTTCGAATGATGGTCCTTCTTCAGAATGAAACGTGAACAAAACAGTTTGTATTTAAACGTCACTGGCCAGTGAAATGTGTTTGGGAATGCAATAAAGTATTTCCGGACTTTCACGTGGGTGTAGAGTGTTGGTTTGTTTAAGAAGCTGTAGAGAACATTGTAAACGAGCCTTCATCGTCCATCTAGCAATCTTACGTTACCTGAAAAAGGGCCGTTTTCCATTTTTGGGATCCAGGACAAATGAATATGGGGTGTACACTAAGTATTCAAAATTGAATGCCACATACACCATTTATTCATATGCAATTACTTTTTTTCTCTTAATAGATAAGGCGGCACAAATACTTCGAGAAGCAGGTACTGTGATGACATGTATTGAAACTGACAACGTATGGTTAGATCCCCGCTAATTACTGGCTTATTCTGACTGCCTCAAAGCCAAATACGAGACCATATTTCGAAAAGAAATATTGTTCGATTATACTTCGGCTTTCTATAGTTTTGGAACATTATTTGCAGACGTGTTGAACTGTCAGCCGGTTTATGTATATTACTTGAACAACTAAACATTTTACCATTTGGTCCTAGTGGACTTTAAACATCTGTTGACAGATGGACATCTTGTTCATTAACCTTTGTGTATATTTAGCTTTGACTGGTTGTTGTAGGATTTTTGTTGCAGACCGCAGACACGCCGAAAGCTTCAACTTCGACGGAGGACAGTGGAAACTGGAACTCAACAGCTCCAAGCCAAGAACCGACAAATGGATCCAAGTCTCAAGCTACAATGGAGAATTCTGTCGTTTCTCAAGGTGCTTACTTGGAACTTTTGTCACTGCAAGCAAAAGAGTGCAAAAAATACATAATGTATGACTCGAGAAACACGAGAATGGGTGGTCCATCAAAAATCAAGAACTCCGGTTTTGATTAGCGTTTAAAAAAACAGCTTTGAAGGAATCTGTGGAAAAATTATTGATATTTCTCATATCATTCGATAACGAAAAGCGTTACCCCGGTGTCTTGATCATGGGTGATTGATCTGAACACGAGGTCCCTATTTATTAAGGAGGTGGCAATAGGTATCCGGTAATAAACCACCATCATCACGATTCAATGGAGCGGGGGCGCAATTTAAATGCCACGGCTCAAGACAACGTCTTTGATGGTAACCTGGATTAGTGGTAATAATTTTCGAATTTTCCCACGCAATCGTGTGGTTAGTTAGACACGCGTGCTCCGACAAAAGCTGTTTTCTCACTTATCCGACGTGTTTATTTCGTCAGTTAAATTCGCATTATCTAGATCTGAACCAGTACGATACGTAACGTTCGATGTTAATTGTTTATAATATTTTTCGATTGTTTTGTTTTGGTGTGTGTTTGATTATAAAAGGAAATACGATTATTTGTTGTTTAAATTTTGTTTAATATATGAAAATGATTGATATGTTCTCAAGTGTCACCTAATGTGGCCGTGATCAAACTAGTATTAAACTTTAGAAACATTGTAAATTACGTTGAAAAGGAAAAATTAATGGAATTAGACTTGTGCAGTAGTCGAAGCATGTATAATTTTCATGGTTAGAGCATTATTTCTTTTGTGGGTTTTTGACAGATGATGATGATCAGAAAGGGAAGGAGAACCCTAAAAATGTAAAAGGTACCATAGAGAATATTTACATTACGTGGTTTAGACTACGGAATTTAGGAATAGACGAGATTATTTTAAATGTGAACAAGTTTTTTAAAAAAATTTAAGTGGGCATGCATTTCAAGCTGGAAACGGAGGAAAGTTTCCAAGTTGTCAACAGAAATTGAAGCCGTAATCTTATGATGGGGAATGAGATACTGGAACCATTCGTCTACAGAGACTCAGGTGGTAGAGCGAATATTACTTATCGTAGTGGTTTATAGTTTTCTTTAGTAAGCAGAAAGGTACCCCGTGTTATGTAATATTGTACTGTAGGCTTGAAATGAGTGGATTCGCTGGACTTTTCATGAGTGCAGTGAGAAATATT
>JBAHVQ010173736.1:0-17990 GCA_036872915.1 Nanipora kamurai
GCGGGTTCGATTCCCGTTGGGGAACTGACAACTTTTCTGAGTTTTCATAAAGCTTGAAGAACGAGCCTTTCGTTGTTAAAAAATGTATTAGCAAATCAAAATGCATTAATGTTAGCCTTTTTATCACAAATTATTGTCATTTGATGAAACACTTAGACGACTGATCGATTGCCTGCGTGAACAAGGATTAATCAGGAGGTATTATTTTGTTGTTAGAAACTTTTAAAACCTGTTTTCCTTATAATTGGTTCAGCTACTCAAAAATATACCCAGCTATCGCAGCAGTCGTATGGAAACCGTGCGCTCAGCAATAATCTTGATGTCGATGTAATAAATGAAACAACCAGTGTTATTGTTGCAAAAAAGTAAATATAAATGGATCTTGCCAATGTATAGTTTGGCGGAAACTGTGTATGGTGCAGAAGAGAAAATTCTAATGTCAATTTCTACGTTGAGGCAACCTAAATAGTCGAATTTGCAACCCATCACTTGGTTTTTCTTGAGTAATTATTAAATTCTGCCTCCGATTGATAAGTCTATTTAAGAACAATTGGTGCGGCTGTATGGACATATGTCAATGATTGTGGCTGAACTTACATCCAAGCGATCTGGTTTTTAATGTATATAATGGACTTATAGTCTGAACGTTAACTGCCAACTGACGCATATGCGCACGGCGTACCTATTTTTGCGATTAAATGGACATATGCCAATGACTGTTCTATTGTGCAATCGCTAAACTTGTATTTCTTTAGTCGCAGGGATTTCAGTTATCGTACCAGGCCGTAGAAACCATTCTTTATTAGGTAAGATGAAAAGCAGGAGGAGAACATGCTTGAGTGTATGTTTAGGAGCCAAAGGCACTCCAGCTGTCACCTGTTGCAAAAAATGCAACGTCGAGGCCATTCGGCGTGAATTGAACCCGCGACTGGGTTCTGGTTCCGCGTCTTTGCTGGTCAGTCAACTTCCCTCGTTTCCCTACGTCGCTGGTTTGATTGCCGCCGGTTGGCTTTGATGTTCCATTTTTCATAACAGGTCTTCTCCGCTGGGTATTAAAGACGGTTCCCTCTCCTAAATGTATACTCAAGAAGTATTCTACCAGCTTTCCTTGAGCTAATGATGAGTGTAGATGCCGAATACTACGCTCAATACAGGAAAAAGAAACACGAGTGTGAAGAGTAAAAATAGCAAATAACAGCTGCTAAAGGCACGCAAAATTACAGAGGTCGTTCAGCCGCGTTTATGTTATCTGACTCAGAGAGTTTATCATCTTCAGTTTTCTCGATAGCATTATCACCTGTTTATGTCTAGACGTGATCGCTCGCCAATATTGTTATCTCTCTGGAGCGTTCGTATTTTTATAGCTCCAGTGTTTATCTAGGACTTTTTCATGATTTAAGAAGCCAATTTCGCGCACTTATGCCTCCTATAGATCACTCGAAATGCCGACTAAACAAGGTAGGACAGCAAGGGTGGCGAAAGCCACTTTTCTTGACAAATATGCCGCTTGGGCGACGCAGTGCCACCCATAATTTCCGCCTATAATTTCATCCGACATTCTTGAACTTCCCATTGACCCATATCTAGACTACGCTAACCTAGTCGGCCACAGTGAGTCTTGAATCTAAACCGCAATGGATTGCTCAGCGTGATTTTGTTGCCCCATGTATAGCAAGAAGGTTTATCTTCCTTCTGTAAACACAAAATTAGGCTTGCTCCTAACTGAACATATATCGAGAGGCGAGTTGGAATCTATGCTATTTCCGTTGCTCCCGATAATGTCATCTATTTCCAGGGGTGTGAAGATATCAGTACCTCATTAGGGAATTTTAAGCGAGAAAATGTGGCGCGAGACGTAAATTTCCTTGTTTTAAGATTACGAAGCCGCGTCTTGTTGTAGCCGCGGCTTAAGCGTAGCGTCAGAAAACATAATTTTATATATGTTTATACAAGCGGTTTTGCCCCGGTGTAAACCGCGCTCTCTAGTATGCACCAGGCTAATACCCATTACTGGTCAGATATTTGCTCAGCGATGATCCGCTGAATTACTGCAGTTACCAGTCGTTTTGACAATTTTAACAGTTGGTGCAATCACGTATCGTCGGTCCGTACTTTGGATACCTCTTCACAGCTGCTAGAAAAAGTTGGGTTATTTTTTTTTTTTCCACTTTAATCAAACCAATAAACGTGCAGAAATTATACAACAACTGTCCAGGGAACATACACCAGGCGTTTGCTTATGTCTTGTCGAGATGTATTAGTATGAAACCTATCGCCATACTTCAAGGTGATGCCTTTATACTTCGGTTCTGCAGCAGACTGAGCAGTTGTGTGTCAATCTGGCTGACAGTGTCAGAGTAGTACAAAACTGTAGTCAATCTTTATAATATTTGTTTATTCAGGCATTGGACGAAAATTGTATCATTTGGTCGGTGTAGTATTAGTTTCCAGCTGGTCGTCAATGAGTAAGAAAGTTCATTATCTACGTTTATCTTAGCTAGTTTGGTTAACACACTTATTCAGTGAGCATGTTTTTCAAGTTTACCGATTCGATCTCTGTTTTTGATGTAACTGGTTACCAAATTAAGAGTTCTGTGCAAAGTCAGCTCTCTTAAGCAGTAGTGGAATGGTCTTCAAATTTTTCACTTATTAATCTGGATAGTTTAATTTTAGATAACCAAAAGGGTTGGAAAACTGCAGGAACTTCGGTGTAGAAAAACTGACGTTTGGAGCGAAGTTTTGAGTTCTGAAGTTTCTTCGAAGGGCCTTCGCTCCAAACGTCAGTTTCTCTGTCCTTAAGTTCCGGCAGTTTCTCAAACCTTTTGGTTATCTACAAGCCGTGCAGTACTGCTGACGTCTGACGCAGCACTCTACTTTTATATCATTGTTTCAATTTAATTTTAATCCAATCCCAGTAAACGAAACTTGGAGCTACAATGATTTCACCATGATATCATTAAGTGGTCCATCGGTTTCGTACAAACAATCCGCAAATCCAACGAGCTTTTGGAATATATCTAAATGCTGTTCGACATCTGTTTATGATAAAGATTTATCGTCATAATGATGTTATTTTAGGAATGATGTTCAGTTGTTGACTAAGGACTCATGAAGGTTTTACTACCCTTTATCGCATGTGAACACAACACATATTAGTTTACAATATATAATATTTCATTATTTTTCATTTTCACTGCATAGAACAAACATCCCACTGTTTGAACGCAGCTCATTTTGGTTTTTATATGTTACCAACTGCTCTCACATCGTTACTATCAAATTCTTAACTCTAAATCTTCTTCCACTGGGTTAGTTCACTCCAGTTTGTCACACACACAAATTCAGATATCAGGGATTACTCAACCCAAGTCAAGACGGTCTGTTGAGCCATTCTAAATCATATAATGAAGATGTAGGATGCTACTACGTGGGGAGTATATAAAACAACGCAGAAAGTTAAAAGGTTGGTAGACTGCCGAATATATGTAGGAAAATTCTATATGTAGGAGAATTTTCGCACATATATTCGGCAGTCTACCAGTCTTCTAACTTTCTGTGCATATAATGAGACTTAACCATCTTGTTAATTTTATTGTTCGTGCACAATCTTTTCAAACCTTGTAAACGAAAATTATATTTATTTATTGTAGTCAAATTGTAGCCAAATTACTATCTAAACTATTCAACGAAACTATCGCATATGCATGATACGTGATAGTTATGAGGTATCGCCTGATATAGATCGCGTAGTGCAATAACATCACTGCCATGTACATTGATAGGGTTTTACAATTCTTTGTCAGCTGTCGGTCGTCGTAGTTACCGTTTCACAAATCGATAAACTTACTCTGATTTAGTAGATAATTGAAAGCATTCAATTTGATCGAATAATTGTTGGAGCAAGCGTCGCATGTGAGATAGTTGAAACAAGTTGAATCTTATAGTTATGGGTTGCGGCAAGATAAACGATGTGAGACCGTATACTTGTTGGTATGTAAAGCTGCAACTTTGCATGCAGCGGTATATTTTGGCAACGTTATTTAAGACTGTGTGACAACTTTTGTAATGTCACACTGACAGCACGATGCATAGGTTACGTGTTATTAAATCCAATAAATAATGTAACGATACAAGAGCTGCTGTCATCCCTCGAAATTAACGGTCGTCCACTCGTCGAGTAGTACTAAAGAAAGTACTAAAAGTGCCAAATTATACGAAGAAATTCTGGGGATGGAGGTTTCGAAAACGAACGCAAAAAACGCGAGGCGCTGGATGGTAAAAGTCTGGGTTCCATTTGTCATGAAATGCATTGTGGGATGCAATAGGGCGTCTCGTAGTCTCAAAGTGACCAGTGACTTTGCTCCTGGGACCAGTAAATTTTCAGCCTGCTGGTCCTGTTGAAGACTAGACCAGAAAGTTAATTTCGAGCATTATTTATGGAATCCATTGGTAAATGAAAGAGAGGGCGGTTGAGGAATACGAAAACGAAGTGATGAGAACTAGGTGATGTGTTCGAATTACACCTCAGTTATGCTGGAGATAACCTAGAACCGAACTATACGACAGGTTCAAAGTTACCATTGACCGTGTGCTACTTTGAAGCTAAAGGCTTAAAGCGCATATGAAATGACAATTAAGATTGTCTTATTTGAAAGAACTCTTGAAATTATAACGCCACATCTTTTACACTTTTTACATCTCACTTCGTTCTTCAGAAATTAAGATTTGTTTGATGTAAATAACACCTTGCATACCTTACGGTGCATAATGAGTTGTTGTAAAATTTGCAATATTGTTGAAGTTATTGAACAATGTCACATGAAACTGTGAATGTAACTGTAGTTGCCTCATAGCACTAAACAGACAAAGTTTCTAGTGATTTTATGGAACAATTTCAAGATATGCGTGATCTTGTTATAACTCATTATACACTATGACGTATGCAAGGTATAATTTACATATCAAATAAATCTTAATATTTCAAGAACGAAGTGAGATATCGAAAAAGTGTAAAAGATATTGGGCTATAATTTCAAGAGTTCTTTCATATAAGGAAAACTTAATTTTCATTTCACATACACCTTGAAAAAGGAACAGCGTATTATTACTCGTGGAAATTGTGTTCCTTGGAAGAAATGCAAAGCTGTCAAACTGAAAACTTGCAATTGATCCAAGCACTGGCGTAACCTGTGGCGGACTTACGTTTGTGCTCGGCCAGACTCAAAGCAGGTAAAACGCAAGTTAATGTCAAAGTCTTAGAAAATTTTGCTGATCAAACTGTGGAACGCCATGGACTCAGAAATACTCTGAGCTCCAGACGGGACTCGAACGGGCAACCTTCTGAAAAATTTCAGAAAAAAATCAGCAAAAACAGCTAAATTTTCTAAATTTCCTGATTCAGCAAAATTTCCTAAGACTTTAATAGTATCAAACTGGTAACTGAAAATTCAAGTTAATGTCTCTTTACTAGCAACGACGTTCGTTCGTATTTGGCCATAACTTCACACGAACAAACATTGCTCGTGCATATCTCTAGTTCCAGCCCTGTAACCTTACGAAAATTCCAGGTGATTTCACTTGTGTCATTACGTGTAATTTTGAAACATATAAATATTTGACAAGCGAACACATGTGATATGTGTCCGAGTATGCTAGAAATCCATCCTTAAACCTGGGGATGCAAACATTTCCCGACCGGAGTAATGCTTATCTCCTATAAGCATTAACACCTAACCTCGCTGTGATTAGACCATGTAATGTCACGTCTTCGGTTTTTATTACCGTTGTTGCACCAAAGTTGGCGACCTTTGATGGATGAAACGATAAATTCATAATTAACCTAAACTGCTGACGTCAACTAAAAAAGTTGACTCGAGCGGGATTTGAACTCGCACCTTCGGGAATCCGGTCCGCCGCTCAACCTGTTCAGCTGTGGAGTCTACAGGGATTGGAGGCGAGTTATTATCCAGCTTAAGTGCACGAGATGTTCTTGTGACAGCCTAACACTATCCACGAGGATGGATGTGCAGTGTTTCAATTCTATTTCAGGATCATCCTCAGGTTAATATGAAAAGATTAATTCACATTTAACCTCGCCTCCAATCCCTGTAGGCTCCACAGCTCAATAGGTGGAGCGGCGGAACGGATTCCCGAAGGTGCGCGAATTCAAATCCCGCTTGAGTCAACTTTTTCAGTTGACTTTGCCAGTGTAGGTTAATTGTGAAGTTACCGTTTTATCATATTACCTTGAGGATGATTCTGAAATAGATTTGATGGATGAAGACGTCTGTTATTTTAAGTTTAATTTTCAATTCACCCCACTTGATCACATGTTATTTCCAGGCGTGAAATTATGTTGAGTTTTAGGGGGGGAAAGCGCACAACTCTTGTTCGAAGTCCCACAGGTCTGATTTTCTGTTTGGCTTATATATTCACCCAATTATAGGAAACCACCCGAAATTCTTTAATTTGTTTGAAACCTTCCGTAATTGCCTCTGGGAGGCTGCTCCCCATAAAATAGCTTGGGTCACCGTAGGGCCACCCCAGACGGTAAGGTAGTACAAGTCTTCGTTGAAGAGAAGGAGGGGACAACCTCTCCTTTTCTTCACCGAAAATAAGATCTTTTTTTGACGACAGAATAGTGCTAATTATTTGTTATCAACGCCTAGCCACCTGGACTTTTTTTCGCTCTATCAGTTTACAACTCTGTAACTAGGCTGTCATGGATTTCTATTTTCTCTTATTTCTTGATAAAACTAAAAATATAAAACAGCACTTACTCCCTTGATCTCGAGCGAGCTCTTGATTTATTCACCCGAAAGTTTGGGGGAGAATCAATACATTTCATTGTATTTCAAAGCGTGCGTGCATATAAGAAAGAAATATATCTAGTTAAGCTAGAGCTGGCTTTTGTAGATGTTTATAGATATTTAGATGTTTTAATTATACAAATTACTTTGCAACCAAAGGGCTGAATTACCGAGAATGAGTTGAGATTCTACCTATGGATAAATCAGCAGACATACTTATTGCAATTGCGAACTAGATTTTTCAAAGTTTAACCACCTGCTAGAACTTTTTAGTTGGTTTTCTGACTTATTTTTGGAGATTCCCTGCCACCTAATGTTTTTGTTTTCTAGGTTAAGAGACGATGCGTCGACCCCGCGATGCGCTTGTTATGCGCATGGGGAAGTGGGCTGTTGTCCTAATATTGTCAGCCTGCCATAGCTTATCGGTTGCCTGACGGCATCGAGTCTTACTTATCTCTCGATTCCTTTTTTAAGGAATTTTCACTGGGGAGGTAAAAGTTAAAATTTCTCTGAAATATGGGATGTCAAATTTGCGGCTAGCGTAGCCCGTCCACCTGAGTGGTGCGAGTTGGGGAAGTTGTGTGGAATGTCAGTTTGAGATGCGTTTTGGTGTATTTTCAGTTTAAAATCTGTAGGAAAAAAGTATTTTTTGGAGCTTTAATACATTTTGGAGCATTAAACGGCAAACAACTTCTCCAATTCCCGGGGGCAGAAGTACGGTGGCCAGGGAGGGAATTCGATCACTGGGGGCATTTCCCGCCAGATATTTAGTTGAAAAAGTCTTACTTATCTCTGACCTAATTGCAGGTGAACTTAGATGGAGCGATCTCATTTGATCAGCCAGTGTCAATATTATCCGAATATGTCACCTCAAAAAGTAAACATTTTCCAGCTCATCGTAAGATGCTCGCTCCATTTTTCGCGAACGTTGACACCAGGACGAGTGGAGACGTGTTTTTCAGAGAGACGAAAGAAAAGAGATTACTGATCCGCGCTGGCGATGACGTGCGGCGAAGTTTTGCAGATGATGCAGGGTTCCAGGCCACCAGTTTGTTTATCGCTACTTGGATGAAAGTTGGATATCAGAATCAACCGAAGGATAAGGTGAGCAAGATAAATTACCCGCTACTAAAAGAATGTTAGTTTTTTAAACATTTCGTCTGCATAGCGAGGTAGTCGCAACAATCATTGGTATTGAATATACAAGCAAAAGGCAAATAATCGTCCACTTGGTCGAGCGATATAAAGAAGAAAAAGCTACAAGAATAATTTTAATAAGGTAAATTTTAATTACAACAAAAAAAAAGAAAGAAAAATAATCAAATGTGCTGCCAATGCTTGTTGCCGTGTCATTTAAACAGTTCGCGAAGCCTTACCAGTTTTGATCGTAATTCAACGATCAAAAGATTGAAAAGAAAACTTGGCATTGGATTAGAATACTACCCGAAACCCTCAAGAAATATTAAAATGTGTCATTAACCATTCAAAACATTAAATATTTTTAGACCAAATGTTTTCAAGTTATCCTCGTGTCAGACGGAGATAAAACATTTGCAATATTTCAATACAAGGAGAGAAGTACCAAGCAGAAAGCTGACGACAAAAAGCTCCTGGTGTGGTTTGGGAAGCCTTTTCCTAAAGCGGGATTCAGCTTTGGAGACGAGTTTAGGTAAGGGAGTATATTTTGTTTGTTGAGTTTACTTAACCCAACGTGATCCTTTGAGCTTTAATTGTGGTTGACGTGAGATGACGTGAGATAGTCTAACAGCAGATGATGTCCCAAAGTTATGGAGATGAATGCTTTCTAGATTCACCCTTTTTCTACTGTCTCTCTATCAAGCCTTCCTGAAGGTTTTCGTAGTTTTATTTAACAGAGAGTGATGTCCAGAGACCGTTTTAACTTTGATCGTAATTAGTGATTAATTTTAGTTTTGCAGGATCAATATGTAAAGATCACTCAACGTAAATTAAAACTTAATAAAGAATTTTGTGCAACCAACCTAGGTATTTATTTACGAGGAATGTTCCTCTAGTATTTCAAAAGTTGTGAGACGGAAAGTACATAACAGATCAAAAGGAGAAACCAGATGAAGGGAGAAACCTCCAGAAAAGTTTTAAAGTCACACCAACTTTAGTATCAATTCAAGATATTTTCAATTTTTTTTTTATTTGGAAAGTAGGACAGATTTTCGAACCCGTCTCCTTTTCTCGTTCAGAAGAACATTTGAAAAAATGTGTATTACATACCCAACCGTATTATTGTCTCGGATTTCTAAGCGCGAAATCCAGTTTGGCACCTTTGTTTGGCTACTTTATAGGATGGTTGAAAGAGAAATTAATGAAGAAGTAATAAATTTTTCTGTTTGCGATTATATATTATCATACAAGTTTAAAACAATCTGTCTTTCTGTATGTCCGTATTTACGCACTTATACATGCACGAATAAATGCAGCCATGTAACTCCGTACTTCTGTACGCATACACATACCATACACGCACTAACGCACTTGTCCACGTATGCCCACGTGTGTACGCTTGCACGTGACATGTATGCACGAATGCACGTGTGCCTGTGTCCACGAATGCACGTAAACATTCATGCATGTACGTATCTGTATGTCTCTTTGTGCTTTCCAGAGAGTTTCACTTGCCTAAATCTGGCACAAGCAAGGTTTATCTGCTCAGCAAATATTCAAATGTTAATCAACCGGGAAAATGGATGTTTCTCATTGGCTCTCGCCAAATACCAGAGCAGAGCATTAAATCCGCGGACAATCTTCTCCCACATAAGGAGGAAAGCAATAACAAACATGTGACTGGTAATTATTCTTTTAAATGCATTACAGCGAATTATGCGTGCGCGTTTTTACTATCTCATGAGAACAGTTCGTTTATTCGTGTTTACTGACACCGATATTTTGATTTGATTTGTTTGCTCAATTACATCTTCTTTCCATATGTATTTGGAAAGCGTATACAAATCGTGACGAATGCTTAGAATACCTAGCATATCTACAATTCAACCGACTAAACGAATTGGGTATTGCCTACAGGCCGACATGTCGCACTTATTTGATTTTAATTTGTATATTTTTCTTTCATTTTTCTTTATTCAGGAAATCAAGGATGTTATTTCGTTGACAACAGCAGTTCGTCTTATAATGCGTTAGTGAGACGTCCCATGAAGACGGCTCACGGATGTAACATGGCTTGCGGCCTAACCGGTTTTACATTTGCATTGTTCCATCACATCGACGGGTGCATGTGCGCTGAAGAAGAAATACTGAAAGGCTCATACAGGCGACAGATTTTAGACGGAAAATGCCGGGGGGAGAGCTTGTTTACCGTGTACAGAACAGGTGACGTAATGATGGGTGATGAGGCGAGACAAGGGAACTCTGCAGGTGAGCAAAACTGGGGTAATCTGTGTGGTCGGTAAACCAGGATATTTGAGTGGAGTATGGGGCCGGAGTGACGTTTTTTAAGTATTCGTAACTTGTGATGGAGATTTCGCACTTCGAAATTTCGCGAGTACTCGACGTTGGCTATTTACCTTTGTTACGACTGATGGTCAAAAGTGGTCTTGATGCATTTCATGATCTGAGAAAAGCCCAAACAGTTTTACCTCCTCAAACACCCACCAGGTTTTTGTTAGCTTTAGTTGATTTGTTTTTGTATCTTGGTTCTTACTCTCTAGACACGAATAACTGTGGTGACGCTCAAACAAGATGCAGCGAGAACGCTGTGTGCAACCGGTCAACTAAATATTGCTGCGAATGCAAAGATAGCTATTACGGAAACGGCCTTGCTTGTTTGCCAGACGGTAAGGAACAGCTTTCCTTTTCTCATCCAGTATTGGTTTATTAATTAAATCAGTTTATTGAGCTCTGTATATGACTGGAGGGAGAACTCCAGTTTATCGGCGAGGCAAAACGTGAGCCAAACATGGCCGACATGGAGGCCAATATTGCACGTCAGTTTCAGGCTCCTACGCGGTCTCAGAGCCAGAAACTCATAGAGGTCATGCTGGAACTGGCGTGCAAATCCGCGCAGGGAACTGAAATTAACGTGTAAAAATCACCTCCATGTCCACCATGTTTTGCTTCACCTGAGGACTGAAAGTTATCTCTCCAGTTATATATAGAGCTCGCTGAATCAATCTCGCACCCAGGGCCGTTCCTTTACGCGACTCGAAAAGAACTTTCTAAGAAGTGCCGACGTCATAAAGGTGATGCCAATCCAGAGGTGGAATTCTATGATAAACATAGAGTGCTGCGTTGGCAGTTTTGAACGACGTTCTGTAAGACCAAATGGATTAAGGAACTGCCGAGAGTTTAAGTTGGTAGAACTGACGGTTTGAGCGAAGGCCTTTCGTCGGAGTGAAACATTAAAAGGCCTTTGCTCGAGACGTCAGCTCTACCAACTTAAATTTCTATTTTTTTCTTTTGTTTTGTGCCAAAATGGCGGTGTTTTTCCATGACTTTCAAGGGTCATAAAATGTCGGGGTTTGAAGAAAATAAGACAAAGTAAATGGGTAATGTGTGAACTTTTTGGAGTAAAAAGATATTTTGGGGTGATATACACTTTAATATTATTATTTTTGTTAGATGTTACTCCGAGTGACGGACATACCGGACAAGTAGAGAAAACTCTACTTGGCCCGGCAGGGATTAAGAGAGAGTAAAAGGGAATAGAGAAAACTCTACTTGTCCGGTATGGTTCGTCACTCGGAGTAACATCTAACATCATTATTCTCTATCCGAGTTCATTCTTCTACTTAAATTATTATTTTTGTTTCTTAAACCTTTCTATCAATTGATTTCGTCAATCTATTAATTTTTTGTTTCTTTTGCAGGTGATGGCGTAAATCTCGTTGGGGATTTGGTTGGTAAAATAAACGACGTAACTATCCAAGACGTGTTAATCAGTGTATATAGCGATCTTCCGTCAAGGACCACTTATATCTCACTTGATCCCGTTCCTTATTCCATTGGTTGGCCGTTACAAGTGATGATGCCCATTGGAACATCTCTTGGCTTCTTATTTGCTCGTCCAGGAATCGGTTCTCCAAATGGTTTTAGTATAATGGGAGACACCTTGGTGCGTCGTGCCAAAGTTACGTTTCAAACAGGTAAAGAGGTCAAAGTAACTGATATACCATGAAATATTTGATACCTATGTCGCTTGAAATGAAAATTTGGTGCACTTTGAGTCCAACAAAAAAGTCTTTTAACTTTAGACGAGTTTTTCCTCTTTTTTTGTTCACACCTTAGATAATCTTGACGCATATGGCTCGTTATATTCGCCAACTGTTGTTAAAATGCAAAATTTCACAAAAAGTTCTTTTAACCTTTTTCCGGCGGCGTCTCTCCCTTTGACGAGTAATTCGTCTGGCGTTTGCCAGAGTAAAACAGTGCAAGTCTGATGCCGCCGTAAAAAATTAGTGAACAAGGAATGCATTAATAAATAAATAAATAAATCAATAAATATTCATGTATATTTATGTATATATGTATATATCCACATATATATGTATATATATACATATATACTTATATAAGTTTTGAGATTTGGACTGACAAATTGACATCGTGATTAGTCATTTATTATTGTGAATCATTTCTAGGAATAAATATGTGATATCGGTGCGAGTTAAGAGTATGAGAGTGTGTATGTGTAAGAAAGACCGGCAGACTGAGACACTGAGAGAGAGAGAGAGAGAGACAGACCGACCGAAACAGAGAGAGAGGGAGGGAGAGGGAGAGAGAGAGGGAGAGAGAGAGAGGGAGAGAGAGAGGGACATGGTTAAGAAAGAGGTGGAGCTGGAATGATATATAAATACATTATAGAAACTTCATCTCAGATACCATGCGACAGTGTGATGACCAGTTCCAATACACATGTATCAAACGACTGTCTTCTTTTACTTTGGGGTTCTAGGTGAAATATGTAACATAAGAGAAACATTTCTGAGAAAAGATGAAAATGGTTTTCAGAATTTTAAAACAGAAATCACAGGCAATGTACCGACCTTTGGTGAGAACCCGACAATTGTATGGGAAGATTATCTTCATTCCTATCGCTATGACAGGCTGGGTGTAATAAGTGGCTTTTACAGCTCCTCGTTTCGTGTTGGTCAACAGAGGTACAAGATGAAAGTGGTTGAAGCACTTGAATTTGACGAACAAAAAGGCTGTTTGAATATTGGTGATTCAAAAATGGAGGTCAGTGAAATGAGGTCGTTGTACGAGAAAGAAAACAAGATCATGAGATTCAGTCTGAAGACACAAATGAGTGACAGTGGTAAGAACCTTCATTATCCATTATAGTCGCGGTGGCTTGATGGTTCAAGCCTCTTACCGGCCGTCAAAAGGTTATGGCTACTATCCACGAGAGGGGCTGAAAAAAATTTTCGGAACATCTAGCTTAATTTCTGGAATTCGGGACACTAAGGGGTGGAAGTGAGACACTTGGCGAAGGTTCGCATAACGTGTGTCATAACCAAAGGTCGGGCGTGCGATACAATACTGTCAACTGATTGAGAACACCTCGGGAAGGAAGATTGGTGAGAATGGAGAAATGTTTGCATATCGTCAGTCATACTGCTGGCGCACTCATACAATATAATAATGTACATCCAATGTCGGAATCATTGGAGGAATTGGGGGAGGAAGCTGCACTTTCCTACTTTTCGCCAAGTCTAATTCGTCCAAATTTGCGAAGAAAATGTTGAGGGGGTAGGGGAAGGGTAAGTTTTTGAGAGAGGTCCTCGAATGTTCCCCGCATCGTTTTACTCTTTTTCCTCGATTTCCACGAATTCTGTTGTATCATATAGGAAGAAACAAACTCCGACCAATAATGTCATCTGTCTGTCTGATGATGTCTTTAAAATAAAGACGAAATATCACAGTTTCATTGTAATTCTCTTGATCTTAGCTCATATCTTGAGTTATCAAGATGACATTATTGTTCGGAGTTTGTTTCTTCCTTTATTTCCTTAAGTTGTCGGCTGGTTCTGGATTTTGGCTATTGTATTATTGATCGAACGTTTGAATAGGTCGTGTATAACACTCACAAAGTAGACTCCACATTCTTTAATTCCGGTGAATCCAAAATCACATGCATTTTCTTTCACTCCTAGAGGTTGGACTTTGTGGCCTAGAGAAACAGAAATGTAATCGTAATGCCAGATGTATTGTGAAAGACGGCGCTGAGCTTTGTGAATGTAATATTGGTTTTAGCGGCGATGGCCTTTTATGTAAAGGTAGAAGTCGGTCACACTTTTTTACTTCTAACATTTCGCACGTTTACCTAACTTCGGCATTATATTCAGTTGTTCACATAATCATTCGTTCCGTTCGTTACATTTATTGCATACGTTTCTCTCGTCTCGTTTGTCTCCTTCGTTCATTCGTTCGTTCCTTCATTCGTTCCATCGTTAGTTCCATCGTTCGTTGCTTCGTTTGTTCGTTCGTTCCTTCGTTTTTTCTCTCGTTCATATGTTCGTTCGTTTCTTTTCTTTCTTTCTTCCTTTCATTCTTTCTTCCTTTCGTTCGTTCATTCATTCATTTCTTCTTCCTCGTCCGCTTACAATCATTAGAATTTGTAGTATTTGTTGACACTTTGTGTTAAATTGCCATTGTGCTGTGGCATTGTTACAGCAGATTTTTCGTGTCGTCATTTATACACGGCGTACTTTAAAGCTTAATTTATCGACTAACATTGTTTAGCAGATTGAACCAGGTTAATAGTAGTAATCACCAAGCCCTGGCAAGACGAAACATTTAAAATCTACCAAAGTTCCCCCGTTTTGCTGCATGCGACACATGGATAACGAAGGCAAATATGCTTTTATGAGAAATTAAAAGTATTTCCGGTAAAGTTCAGAAACCTTCTTGCTCCTCGGGAAGCTGATTTGTTAATGTTTTATTTGACTTCGAAGTTTGACACTGTTTAAAGCTTTTGATATATCTTGCTTTTAAAACTGTGGATTACCAGAAACTCAGAAAAACTCTTCCATCTGGAACTCAGAGATTTTCTGAGTCCTTGGCTTTCCACGGTAAGAACAGCAAAATATATGAAAAGCCCTTGTTAATTTTTTTTTCCTTTTAAAACAAGGTTTTCTTTCGCGATCCACTTATATGTTAGTGGGAGCCAATATTTAGTACAGATTTGAGGAGGTGCATCTCCAATACTTGAATATGTCATCTTGTGCACCTCAAACAGTGGAAATGTCTAACTATAAATTGTTTAAACCTTGCATTGGTCAATCAGTTGAAGTGGTCTTGGCGCGAAAGCTCTCTATTGAGTAAGTCATCTTTACACTTGTAAAGAAAATCTTTAACTTCTTCCTTGCCACGGGGGACGTTTAGTACTTTACTCGGGCTAACGACAGACGATTTTAACTCGTTAGAGCGAGAGATATGGAGGTGAAGGAGCTCAGGAAAAAAATGAATTACAGCCATACAGGAGCAGGATTTTCGACGTTTAATTTCTAAACATCCAACTCCTATATCATGTCGAATTATTTAATAATGTCTCGCTCGATGCTAACTCGCGCTTTACTCGGGCTAACACCAGACGATTTTACTCGTTAAAGCGAGAAATTAGGAGGTGAAGGAGCTTAGGGAAAAAATGAATTACAGCCATACAGGAGCAGGATTGTCGACGTTTAATTTCCGAGCATCCAACTCCTATATCATGTCGAATTATTTAATAATGTCTCGCTCGATGCTAACTCTTCCTTTACTTGCCGTTCTGAAAGAAATTACTTTATTAGTATAATCATGATTATGACTATGGCTATCATTGTTATGATTATTATTATAATTATTAGTATCATTATTATATCTTAGAAATTTTTATCATAATTGAGTTTTCTTACCGCCTCACGCTCTCAAGGAAACACTGTAATTATATTCTCTAATTTTCTACAAGATGTCGACGAGTGTTCATTGAAAATTGCTGACTGTTCACTAAATGCAGAGTGCACTAATACCATTGGCTCTCATACTTGCACATGTCGAAAGGGTTTCCAAGGAGACGGAAAAAATTGTCGTCTTAGCAATGGTACGTGTGCAAAATATACTTTTAGTATTTGAGTTCAAGGGGTCAAAGTTACCGTCTAATTAAAGTTCGCTTAAAATTTCCGTTCACGATTTTGAACTTAATAAGATCATTTTCAAAATTTGAATCCAGAGAAAGGACTTTGTGGGCCAGAGAAGAGCAAGTGCGATCCACAAGCCCAATGCGTCGTTTCAAAGACTGGTATTGAAACTTGTGAATGTAATCTCGGTTTTATGCGAGACGGAGTTTCATGTCAAGGTAGAAATGGATTACATTGACTCCTCTTTGTGTTTCTGAAACTTTTACCACTTGGAACAGAGAACTGGTTGTCTTGAGTTATTTCTCTACCATTGACAGCAAAGCTTTGGTTTTTACTTTCTTCAGATATCAATGAATGCTCTTTAGACATTCATGAGTGTTCACTGAATGCAGAGTGTAGTAACACCGCGGGCTCATACGCCTGCACGTGTCGAAATGGTTACACAGGAGACGGAAAAACTTGTAGCATAATTAGTAAGTGAGCAATTGTCACCCATTTATATATGCATTCATGCATGCAAACATCTGTGCATCAGTTTATATACATAGCAACTGCATAAATACCAATGCGTCAGTATACACGCACAGCCTCAACTTCATTCTTTTGTATATATTGAAAAAAACACTAGAGATCAGCACAATTGGTGAACATGAATTGAAAGACTATGTTGTTCCCATGCGTGTATACTGATGCATTGTGGTATTTATGCAGTTAGTCTATGCATCTATGCATCTGCTCATTCATGTGCTCATCCCCTTTCATGCATGTATCGTCGAATCCATTCATATACACATCTGTGTCTTCATGCATCCTTGACTTAATGTATTAATGCATCCCGACAATCAATGCATTTATGCATCCTCAAATCCATACTTCGTTGAATCCATGTATCCATACATCCGTGCATCCATGCATCTATACTTTCATGAATTAAAGTATTATACATATACAGCCTTGCATCCATCTATTCTTTTATAAACCAATGCGTTTATGCATTCCATGAATCAACGCACAGGGAATCTATTCATTCATGCAACCATGCACCCATTTATCCATAAATTTATGCATTTATACATCCACGTAATTAATGTATTTATGTATCTATGTATCCATTTATCCATTCATCGGTTGATCCATGTATGCTGGCATGCAAAATGTATCCATGCATCTGTCGCATCCAACCATCTGGGCATCTGTACATGTATCTCTACATCCACGAACCGATCCATTCATCATCTATGTACCCCTGCCCGATGCTTCCATGTATCATCTACTCACCCATGGATCTTTAAGTCTTTGCATCCATGTGCTTATGCGTGCAGACCTTTGTCCAACTATGCGTCCGTTTGTCCCTTTGGCAGACCCAAGGGGGGTGCCGAGGGGCGCCCCCCTTTTGAATCGTTAACAATGCAATAGCTCTTCATAATCTTAATGAGAAAACTGGTTACCTACCCTCGAGCAAACGTGAAGTTTTGCCACGATTACTAACATAGTCTTCTCTTGTCGGACTCTTAATTTGGGCCCCATTTTTCGTAAGCCCTGGGTTCGCTAGGGTCAGTCAGTTCGTTCCTCCGTCCATCTGCCCAGTACAGTTTACCTCTTCTGTTTTTGTTTTGTAATTTCATAATTCATTGTCACGTCTACAGGAGAAGGCTCGGGTGATGCTTGCACGCCTGATGGCACGCAATGTGATACAGATGCCGAGTGTATTGATGGATCATGTCAATGTCGTGATGGTTTTCTTGGTAATGGTTCAGTATGTCAAGGTAAGATGATGCTGTTAGGGACTAAAGAAAGTAAGATCTTCTGATAAGGACCTTTACAATAGTCCACCAAGTTTCATATCCAGATCCCACTGCAATTGTTCCAACTAAGACTGGAATGGACAGAATCTGGTAGAATTGTGACAATATATATAGATATACATCTATCTATCTATCTATCTATCTACCTATCTACCTATCTACCTATCTACCTATCTACCTATCTACCTATCTATCCATCCATCCATCCATCCATCCATCTATCTATCTATCTATCTATCTATCTATCTATCTATCTATCTATCTATCTA
>JBAHVQ010173756.1:0-17979 GCA_036872915.1 Nanipora kamurai
ACATTGAATAGATTTAATGTTTTAAGTCTGATTTGGGATAACAATAAATCAAACAAACCTACTTCGTGACATTCACGCGCCTATTTAAAAAGGGGGCCTGTAGGCTTCAGCCAAATCAGCCTGTAGGGTAATTCGCCACCAGCCTTAACATAGGGTTGGCATAGAACACTCACAACTTTTAAAACCTTCCAAAGCCCCTGGCTAGAGGACGTTCGAGATTGACGAACGTCCTCTAATATCTAATATGATATTTACCAAGTTCCCACATGAACAATATTTAATTTTACGTAATCTTACATTTACCTAACTATGTACAGAATAAGCTTTCTTCTAAAAATAACGCTGTGAAGGAATGAAAAGGTCGTGAGAGTTGAATACAAATACTTTCAGATGGCCAGAGGACGTTCGAGATTGACGTACTTCCTCTAATCGTCTGATATTTACCAAGCTCTCACATGAACAAAATTTAATTTTGCTTAATCTTACATTTACCTAACTATGTACAGAATAAACTTTTTTTCTAAAAATGACGCCATGAATGAATGCAAAGGTCGTGAGGGTTCAATGCAAATATTTTCAGATGGCTAGAGGACGTTCGAGCTTGACGAACGTCCTCTAATCGTCTGATATTTACCAAGCTCTCACATGAACAAAATTTAATTTTAGGTAATCTTACATTTACCTAACTACGTACAGAATAAACTTTTTTTCTAAAAATGACGCCGTGAATGAATGCAAAGATCGTGAGGGTCAAATATTTTCGTTCGAGCATCGACGAGCTTCAAGGACGTTCGAGCTTGACGGACGTCCTCTAATCGTCTGATATTTACCAAGCTCTCACATGAACAAACTTTCTGTTCAGCATTTAAGTATTTCCATCATTATTATCATTCCGTGACTTCCTCTTAGGCATTACATATGACCAACCTTTACCCTAGCTCACCATCTGAGTTGTGGCAGTTCAATGGTTAGAGCGTCTCACCGGTCATCAGAAGGTTGCGGATTCGATTCCCGTCTGAGGCTCAGAAATCGTTTTTCTGAGATAACGAGCTTGACGAACGTCATCTAGTTGTTCTGATATTTACCAAGCTCCCACATGAACAAACTTTCTGTTCAGCATTTAAGTATTCCATCATTATTATTATATCGTGACTCCCGCTTAGGCAGTACATATGATGAACCTGCAGCCGAGCTCGCCGCAACCTTCTGATGACCGGCCATCAGAAGGTTGCGCGGGTTCGATTCCCGTCCAGGGCTCACAAATCGTTTTTCTGAGGTATCGAGCTTGACGAACGTTTGCTGGTCGTCTCGTAATTGTTTAATTATTTTAAGTTTAGGCATTCTTGGTGAGTAACATTGAGAGAATTGCAGTTAATTTGAATCATCCATGGAAAAAAAACGAAGTGAAACAGTCGATAGTTAACACTTGGTAAATTTCGAAATCTGTATTAACGAGCGGTAATGATTCATTAGATCCTGTGTTTTTGTCGAGCTATATCGTCGCAGCAAATTACAAGGACGAAAAATCTAAAAAGCCAGTTGTCACAACAATTGTTTCCGCAAAGCCACATGGCCGCACAACTGCACTTCGTCCTTAAAAGTGGACATCACTGTATGTGCGTTTTATTTTGTTCTATAGTAACTAAGTTCACCGGTCGAAAGACTCAGAAAAATGACATAAACTGCCGATTTTTTACCAATTTATCCATAGACAAAGCTACGCTGCACCAGCGAACTGTTATGACCTTTTCACAGTAGTTTATCAGTGACTTGGACATTCCTTAATTCCTATGATTCAACTTGACAGTTGTCTTCTCATGAGTTCTGAAACTAAAATCAAGGCACAAGCCAAGCTTTTCTCCGTAGATTCCTAAGTAGGTAAAATGTTATTTTAGTGCTTTGAGAAGTCAATATGGACCCCAAACAAGGATTTCAATTAACAAGTATAAAGTGAAGGAACAGCAAGTAAATATTGCTCAACAAGTCATCGGAAATCGATTATATATAATAGGTTACAAATTGTCCTAAGAATCCCAGAGACAGTTGTCAGTAGTGTAAACGAGCCCATAAAACTCATAAATAAGACTAGAGGAGGCACTGGCCCCAAAAGTTAACCGCCACTTGAGCGCTGCCATTTTTGACCATATTTAGTAGAGAGCCAAACTTTTAAGGACCAGACCCTTCCTTGCTATTCAAGGTCCTCGACGTTGAGGAATCAAGAATTTAATGTTGATTATTCCATATTGTAAAGATAAGGTATATAGTTCACGTGGCAATAATCTAGATTTTTCTACTGATAAACTTGAGACAAATTTCCTTAACAAAACTTTTTGTTGTTTTGGTGTCAAAATATAAAACGAATTACCAAGATGATGAACGAGGCTTAACAACGTTTCCTTCGGAAAGTTTAGAGCTCAACGAAGAGACAGCTGGTTATGTAGTAATTATAGTTGATAACAGGTACTTTACATGTTTGTAGAAGTTGGACGCCAGGTTAGGGTAGTCTTGAGAAAGACTGTTGGTGGAAGTAACTGACGTTTTGACGGCCTTAGCGGCGATCATCTTCACAGTCAAGTGAAGAGTAAATGTCAGGTTTGCCTATGTGTTTACTCTTCATTTCACTCGAGGCCGTCGAAACGTTAGCCTCTTCCACCAACAGTCCTTCTCAAGACTACAAGAACCTGGACGATCAACTTCCAGGTTCAAACCATTTACTTTAACAGATAGGTAAAGAATTAGACATAGTGAAAAGTGCTACTCTGGCCGAGAAATGTAGGACTCCAAACAAGTTTTTTGTGAGACTAAGTGGGGTCACCTCCAAAAGTGCGTATGTCCCTAAAGCACTGGTATACTTTGTTTATTTTAATTATTACAATTATTGTTGTAAGATTGCATGCATATCGTATAGTCTTTTTAGCTATACGGCCGTTGGAAAGTTTTCAAAATGATGATAATGTTCCTTAGAAGAACACAACAAATCTAAAGCAACATGCGGTTGCTCGACTGTCGTTTACGAACCAGTTTTCACAACAAAACTGTGAAATCCCACTATAATAATGATAATGATAGTGATAACGTGTGAGAGCAATGGTAATTCCAGCGGTTATTTGTGCACTTGGCTCCTTTCCCAAGAAGCTTCTTAAAAAATTTGGAAGGCAAGGAATTGCCTTGAGCCAACTGCCGCTCACGGAATACAAAAGTCGGCATTCTAAGGAGTCTCTGGAATCTTATGAAGGACATTAACTTCTGAGGCCTTTTATGACGGCTTGGCATTGAGGAACAAACACACTCAGATAAATGAAGTAGAAATTAAACAACAACAATAGTGATAATGACTAGAGGGTGAAGGTTAGCTTCCCTTAGGCTCGGATCAAGCAGAGTTCACAGATCGAAATGTCGAGACTAGGACATCGTGAGGATTTAAGTTTGAGGTAGATTTGTTATATGACTTTAAAGGCAACCGTGGTTGGTGAAGTTTTTAAGTCCAATGGCTTGTTGTCGCTCGCCAAGTAAAGTATTTATTCCGCAGAAAAACTTTGGCTCGTCTTCCCTGCCGGAGGGAGAAAGAGCCAAACTTTTTTTGGCGAAATAGCACAAAGACACCTCCTTTCATTTACACCTATTTTTGTATATTTGATATCCTGTTTTCATGTGTTTTATGTGTACTGAGTCCAATCGCTTCTTTCAATACCAACTTCTTTCAACGCATTGCTAATATTTTGATAAGCATCGGCGTTTTTGTAGTTATTATCAGACTTATTTTTGCACCTACTTCGTGTACCAATGCTGAGAAGATCTGCACATTCTCTATCTGGCCATGTTTCCCCTCTTTCACATTTCATTGTCTTTTTTTTAATTCGTCGTGCATACAACAAAAAAGCATAAAGCGAACTTCGAAGTTCTTCTGATTAATCTGTTAGTTATGCTAAAAAATTTAATCTGTATCACCGTTTGCGTTTCCAGTAAAAATTGATTTTAATCAGATCGATTCAAGACTAGCTCGTGATCTGACCTGGTCGACTAGGTCAGATCGATCTGAGATCGGTCTCAAATATTTTACGATTGCTCGAACCAAGCTTGCTTTGCCTTATATGGATCTCATGTTAACCTAAGTGTTAACTTGTTTATGTACTTATTTAAGTATATTTATACAGTATATTTTTTAAGTATATTTATACAGTATATTCAAACACGGTAACCACATGATTTATAACTGGCCGTGTGCACTGTGAAATGGTCCTCAAACTTGTTTCCTCGTTAATATTGTTTGCAACCTTAGAAGGGAAGCAATTGATTACACCAATGTTCTAAAGC
This sequence comes from Nanipora kamurai, assembly GCA_036872915.1. Taxonomy (NCBI): domain Eukaryota; kingdom Metazoa; phylum Cnidaria; class Anthozoa; order Scleralcyonacea; family Helioporidae; genus Nanipora; species Nanipora kamurai. The sequence continues at coordinate 4,315 of JBAHVQ010173756.1, forward strand.
TGATATCAGGGTTGCTCGTAAAATCTTTCGACAAATGTGTTTCATTCCTACTCGTCAGTTTTATAAATATGCGCAAAACGTTATCGTCGAAAAATGCGTTGACTTGTTTAGCTGTAATTACCGGTTATCGCTCGAGTGATTTCTTTGTATTATTTCATCAATTAAGCCTTTAATGCTTCTCTTTGTTTTTGCTTTGTTATCTCATTTGTTCTCGGTTGTTCTCTGTGTCCGATATCTCCGACACTGGGCGTTAAAAGGTTAACAAAACATTATCGAATGATTGATGGGATTGTTGACAGGGCTAAGGTTCTTTGCACGTTAAGCTCGAAGAGAACCATTAAAATAGCCATACAACGTTTAAAACAATGATAATGCCCGCAGCGACAACAGTTTATAAATATAATAACCACATTAATAACAGCAGATAGGTGTTTATTTGAATTTTGAGTTTGTAGTTTGATACTCTTAAAGTCTTAAGAGATTGTTGCTGATGAAACTGTGAAGCGCCATGTACTCAGAAAAACTCTGAGCTCCAGACTGGACTCGATCCCGCAACGTCCCAGGTTTAAGCAACGCAAGTAACCTTGCTCTGCTATCTTAGTTCTAGTGGCTCAATGGTTAGAGTGTCCGGCTGGCATTCAGATGGTTGCGGGTTCGAGTTCCGTCTGGAGCTCAGAGTTTTTTCTGAGTACATGGCGTTCCACAGTTTGATCAGCAAAAATTTCTTAGGACTTTAAGATACATGTTATTCATCCAGTTGGTTCGATCGGGATTAATGGATATTGATAAAGTAAGGACCGAGCTAAAATTTAGGTTTTAGCTGACAAATATCTCTCTATCCGGCGGAACAAGCTCGATTTATACATTATTTACAGTTACGCCCATGTAATATGAACCACTTTACAGTTTAGAATGTGGTTTGAACGGGCTATCAAAAATTAACGTCATTTAGCAGGCCGTAGTAAAGGTTGTTGAAGTTAATCAAATGCTGAGCATTTTGACAAATTTTTGACAGAACTATACCACGTTTTATTTTGTCGCTAAGGCTCTGCTGAGAGCTCTTGTGAAGTCCTGAGTTAACAGGTCGAAAGCTTAAAGATAAAATAAAACATGATGATATTTTGGAAATGTTGAGCAAAAGAGTTAAGATTTAAATGAGTGCTATGTTCAGATACACATTTCTGGTGACAACGAACCGTTTTAATGTACTTACTGCCCGAAGCTTGATTTACAAGCTTCCTTTCGCTACCAGAAAGTTTCGCAGTTTTATTTCCATTCGAAAGCAATACGGAATGTTGGTGGTGGTAAGAAACGATGAAAAAAAATGGGTTCTTTCAAGCAACAACGAATTTTCTTAATGCACGATTTGACAGGTATACGCTAGAATAAAAGCAATTATAGACTGATCAGCCGGAAACCGTTATCTAATTGTTAAGCATAGTATGCACAGGGGAGCCATTCATAATCACATATTCGAAATATACATAGAAATATTTCACACAATCTATCGTTTCGTTGTTAAACTTGCAATATCTTCAGATTTGGAATCAAACCCTGGTCACAGATGTGACAGACAACTGTACAACCATCGTCCCCGCGATCACCCCTAAACAACATGTCCTATATAATGCACTCTTCACTGAAAATTCAAACGGCTGCCAAAACAGTTATGACTTCGACTCTTCTGAAGGTGTTGCAAGTTCAACAACGAAACATTAGATTGTAAGAAATATTTCAATATACACTCAAACGTGCAATTGTGAATGGCTCTCCTCCGCATACATGCATTAATAAATATTCTTGACAGGATTACAAGTATTCACTCTCCATTAGTTAAAGGTACGGAATGCGAAAGCAAAATTTTTGCATCAATTATTATCTAGTATAAAATTGGAAAGAATGGAGATAAACCAAAAAATTGAAAACCTATCGAAACTGAAAGCAGCAAATCCAAATCTTGTAAGCGAAGGCTCGTTGGCAGAGAGTGACGTTTAAGTCTCTATTCTTCGGTAGTTTATATATTTAACTCCTCTCACTGGGTAGGTGTACTTGACATAGGCATTGAAACTCTCTTTCGCCTTGTTCCGGGGAGAGCTAAAATGTATTCCCATCTAAAATCTTGTTAAAATGAGAAAACTACTTATCGTGTGCATCTGTTTGCGATCATCAATGCCCACTGAAGTTCTCAATCTGTTGAAATTTTCTCGTGATGCACACAACGTCAAAACGAGACCATCGTCAGCCTGTACTAAGTGATATTAAGAGTAAAATCTCAAAATACCAAATCAACGCTTTCATACCATGGTTCAATATTATCCTTTTTAATTCATTGCCTGCTTAGCTAAAACAGATCGACAATTATACTGTAACATCGTATAAATCTAAATTGAAACAATTTTTCCTGCAGTGAATTATAAATTCGATCACTTAGAACAATCTTCATTTTTTGATTGCAGACATCTTGTCGATGCGAACTATATTACTCTTGACTTCTGTATTCAATAATTATTGTATTTAGTTTTGTTGATTTCTTTTTTATGGGGCCATCAGGAAGAATAATCTTATGAGTAATAATATATAAATTGCCCTCAAGAAGTGAAGCTGTAATTCGTATTTCTCTGGATGGCGATAGACGAAATTACTCACCAAAGAGAAACCAATGGGTACTATATAGAGTTCCAATCTCAATTAATTTCCTTCTTCAAGGATAGGTATCCTTTTATTTTACCCTAGCTCACACCAAACGATTGTACAATTGACAGGGAGAGTACTGGATAGGAAGCAGTTAAAGTCATAACTTTCTTTTGACTACCACCCGTTTGAATTTCCGGCGAGGAATATATTTTATAGAATATACTGTATGGGGATCTTGGCGACACAAGGATAGTACACGTGTCTGTGACATATTTGAGTAGGATTTGATTCCGGCCGCGTGAAGTTGTCTGATTAAAGTTACCTTGGTCGCATATGAGAAGACCGTGGCTCAGTTTGACTCTACCGTGCATCGCAGGTTTTCTCTGAATACTTCGGTTTCCTCCTGTAGTAACATTGGACACATGAAGGATGGCCCTCAGTGGACCTCTAGGGATAACAGCTTAGTTGTCTAAGAGGGTTCCCAGTACTAATAAATATACATTACTTTAGTTTAAGGACAATAACTCACTGTTTATGCAGATTTTTGTTTAGTTAAATAGGTTTATTCATGTTCAGTCGTAAATGAATACTTCCCACTTTTTTTAAAAGTATAAAAGGTTACATACTGACGGATGTGGTAACTATGGCATCTACTTAGATTGAAACATACAGACATGACGTAACGGACAAACGGAGTTGACCACTGATCCAACAGGTGTGTGGGCGCGTTCTCATAGACATTAGCGGACAACAACGAGAATTCAAATCGATTCTAGTCGAGGGATACCTGTATCCAAATTACAACTGAACCTACTGTTAAATATTCTTTTGTTTTAAAGGCATATGAATGTATTACTTTTTCATATATAATGGCCATTCACGTGGTAGTCCACTTTTTGAAAGGATAAGCTAATAAGCCTGACTGATGAAGTAATCAAGTAAAACTTGATATTCGTGCTAATTTAAAAGCCTTTACATCCAAAGAAAACAAATTGTTGCGGGAGTAACGACTGAAATCTGTTGACCTTTTAGTGGTTCATTCAAATGCTTCATTCTTAAGAAAGACGGATTTGCCATATTGCAACACAAATTGTCGTCCACAATATCTACAATCTTCGACCTAATATTCGCCAGATGATCAGTATAAAGATGCATGGATAAAAGTTACAAGTGGGGGTGTATGGGTGTGTCTGTTTTCAACTCGCTTCCCTTCAGGACATCAAAGGAGGCTGAATACGTCAACTTTACCAGGTCCTTATTGCTAAACCCTTTAACTACCACACGTACAAATTTGATCGCTTCGCTGTTTTACTCTGGCTAACGCCAGACAATTTTACTTGTCAACAGGAGAGTCCTGAAGTGCGGGGGTTAACAGGTTAACCCCCGTTTGCATGATAGGTTTCCAGGAGGTCTCTCTTTAACGAGTAAAATTGTCTGGCGTCAGCCAGAGTAAATTAAACTGATATGTTGCCAAATGGCAGCAGTCCCTAACTATTGGTCCCAGCTCACATTTTAACTCTCCCTCAGGGAGGAAACCGGATAATATCATTGGCGACTTTCATCAGAAAATTAACGAAAGTCATGTGGAAACAAATAGTGATGTGGGCAATGGAGTGATGCGTAGGTAGTTTTGAACGAACTAGAAAGAGTTAAAAGGCAGAGCTCTGCCATGAAACGATTGAACGAGGAAGTATTCCAGGAATATTTGGCGTTGACACTCGGTAAGGTATGAGGTCTATATCAAGTAAAAGCTCCATTTCCGAGTGTAGGCATTATACATTTTACGCAACTCAGTGTCTTCGGCTTGAAATCGAACCTGCAACCCCGCAAATCTAGTGCATTGCTCTGAGAACTGAGCTGCGATGGCCGCTGCTGCGAGCGTGGTCACGAATTCTGTATTTAATGAATGGCAATACCAGTGAAGTGAAAGGTATATTCAAGTAATATTTGGCATTTACACTCGGTATCATAAAATGGGTTCTAAATTAAGTGAAAGTTAATTTCCGAGTGTAGGAAGTATACATTTTACGAAAAATGTGTTATTAATTAAAATGTATAATTCCTACACTCGAAAACTAACTTTCACTTAATAAAGAACCCATTTCATGAACTAGGAAATGACGCTCAGAGCGAACGAAGCTCGTTCTCTGTTATTTTTTCTTTTTGGCAGAATGCTACCTTCTAACTTTTCCATCCTTTACAACCTACGCGAGCAGGTTTCCAAATCTTGACGTCAGTAGTGGGAGACCAAGGTTCCGGCAAAAGATCAAACATTTTCCTCCAGCATCGTTTTTTTCAACGCATTCATAGCAAGTAGATAATCAATCAAACTTTGTTTTTCAAATGTCTCAGCTACCTACGTAAAAATCTACCAGTTTGTTAACAAGATGTCTTCGCAACAGGTCTTTAGCGAGTCCTTGAACAAGTTGTAACTACAGTCAAGCTGCTGCAAGCTCGTTTCAACAGGTTGTCACCTTGAAGAGCCAGACAAACGTGATGAGATTTGTTGGAACAACCTGTAACAATTTAAGTAGAAGAATGAACTCGGGTAGAGAATAATGTTAGATGTTACTCCGAGTGACGAACCATACCGGACAAGTAGAGAAAACTCTACTTGGCCCGGCAGGGATTCGAACCCGCGACCTTCGGTTTACTAGTCCGACGTTTAACATCACAACTTGTAACAAGTTCTATTCTGTCGTCAGCCTTGTTACAATTCTCAAGCAACCCGTTCAAGATTTGTTAAAAGCTGGCAGCAAGGAATACGAACGCATCATGATATCAGCTAGATGAACAGTTTTGTAAAAACCCTGATGCTGGCTTGTTACATTTTGTGTGTTTTTACGAATGTAGTTTGAGCCCACGCTATGTGTGGAAATACCGCTGAATATGGCGAAATTTGTAAACATTTCAATTTGTAACATGCTTATTCCCATTGTTTGTTGCCATTATGGCGTCAGTAAGTACAAGAAAGAATGTCTTGTTGGCTTGTTGGACGACTTGGCTAAATGATGAAACATTTGTTGATCAAATGTTTGTTGATGAAAAATATTTGATCGAAATCAAACTTGGCAGGCCATTTAAAAGTCGAATTAAACGAACGGCTACACGATCAAAGATATTTATCCAACCCAATGGTGGATAAAAGCTTCTGATTGTTTTGCTTGGGTCTGACTCTTTCCCGGCGGTCTCAGACTTTTTATCAATTTTACTCTGGTTAAAGCAAGATGATTTTACTCGTGAACGGGAGAGGTGCTGGCGGGAAAGCGATAAACATCTTACGTCTGCGCAACAATGAAACACGATTATAAAACGTTCGGTTGAATTTATGATTTATAATGACTTTTAGCTTTTTGTTTTTTCTTAGCATTTCAATATTCACTGAATTACTACTGAATTGTAAGGAGAGTAAGAATGGAGGCTTGAGGTAAAAGTTATTGCTGACGTTTCGCACGAAAGACATCAGAAGAAACAATAGTATGTTATGTGTGAAAAGTTAAAATAAAGAAATACAAATGAAACCAGCCAAAAGAGTGTATGATTCTTTAATAGTACTTTAATTCCTCTATTAATATTCTTTATACAAAGTTATCTATTCAGCTTAAAAAAAGACAAACTTTTTTTCAGATGGCATTTTGCTCTACCATGCCAAGACAAGGATATTTATTTACAATAAAATCAGAAGAATTAGTAGTACGTTACGTGTGAAGAGTTAACTTAATGAAATACAAATGAAACCAACCAAAAGAGTGTATGATACTTTAATAGTACTTTAATTCCTCAATTAATATTCTTTATACAAAGTTATCTATTCAGCTTAAAAAACGACAAACTTTTTTTCAGATGGCATTTTGCTCTACCATGCCAAGACAAGGATATTTATTTACAATAAAATCAGAAGAATTAGTAGTACGTTACGTGTGAAGAGTTAACTTAATGAAATACAAATGAAACCAACCAAAAGAGTGTATGATACTTTAATAGTACTTTAATTCCTCAATTAATATTCTTTATGCAAAGTTGTCTATTCACTTTAACTCTTTCCTGTCCGAGGACTTTCCCTTTGACGAGTAAAATCGTCTGGCGTTAGCGAGAGTCAAATATTAAAGTTTCCATATGTCACTGAGGACCTATACGGAAAATAAGGTGTTAAAAAAACAAATTGTTTCTCAAATGGCATTTTGCACTGGCATGACAAGACAAAGATACCTATTTACAATGACAAAAATCATATTTACATACATCAAAATTATCCAAACTAAACTCTGTACAGCATGCAGGGAAGAAAATCTATCAGTTGCTTACTTATTGACTGGTAAGAGGTATTTTGAATGGTGATGTTGATGAAACGTCATTGCATGTTCGGTTAACACTTTAACTCTCCGTGTCCAATATATAGGATACGTAGAACGAAAAAAAGAATGAGAGGACAAAGAACAAAGCAAAAAAAAGTCAGACATAACAGAGTAAGTGGCACTGACGATGTTTTAAACAAAAGATCTTCATCGTAGGAAGCAGCTAAGTGCTTGGAGTGGAGAGGAAACGTAGGGGCGCCTTCTTTTCAACTTGTTCTCGTAATAAATCGTTACCTCATTCTTTTGGCAGCTATTCAGTTTTAGGAATAGGAAGAATAGCTGTCGCGGAACTAGGATTTTGAAAGTGTGGGGGCAGTGTAAATTTGACACAAATGTACCGACGTGGTAAGTACTCAACAACATAATTATGGCAAAAATCTGTCTGTCGAAACAAGATATGTCCGTAGCGAGGTACCACTCTTTTAATTCTAACGATTGAAGTTTTAATCTATTTGTCCTTAATTCCAGTCTTTCATTTTTAGAATCGTCCTAAGGATATTATGAAACGATAAATTAACAATTAACCTACACTGCCGAAGTCAACTGAAAAAGTTGACTCGAGCAGGATTTGGGATTTTTAGAGCGGCGGACCGTATTCCAGAAGGTGCGGGTTCAAATCCCGCTCGAGTCTACTTTTTCAGCTGACTTCAGCGTAGGTTAATTGTGAATTTACCAGTCTTTCATGGTTTGGTATTAGGGATCAAACGTTTAAGATTGCTAGTCAATCTTTTCCCAAAGTGAAAATTAAAAAGATGAATCTTAAACGATTACGTTTCGATCGAGTTTTGAGCGAAAGCAGCCATTCCCGCCAAGAAAATGAATCATTTAGCTTTAAAATAAAAAAATCAGTAGCTCCTATTATTGAAACAAAAAGAGGATCTCATTTTTGTGAGATTCCTCGCAAACAATTTGCAATGAACATCCTTCATATACTTACAGTACATTCTTTTGGACCTATTCTGACCATTCTAGCCATAGCCACAATGTACAGAACATGGTGTGGCACTTAACAATTGTTTTGGTAATTTGGCATGATCATCGAGTGGCATCATTTCAGGATATTTCATTACTAAAAAAGGCCAACAATTTGTGCCACATGAGTCTTCGCAAAAAAAAAGCTGTATAAAGTATTCATACACCTCAGGTCGACGGATTTGCTCCATGATATGTCATGGAAGAATCTGAACGACAAACATAAAATGAATAAATCGGTCTTGATATTTAAAATATTAAGCAATCACTCATCTCCGAATTTAAAGGATAAATTTATGACAAGGGAAACTAATCATAGTAATTATAATCTTAGAAATGCCGATATCAATCTTTCAGTTCCTAAGCCAAATACTGAATATTTAAAAAAGAGTTTTGGGTAGAGTGGGGCTGTGCCAGGCAATAGTTTACCTACGCAGGCAAAGCAAAGAAAATCTGTAAGCAGTTTTAAGAATTTGATAAAATAACGTAGAATTGAGTCAGACATCGATGTATAGTCCTGTTTGTTTTCCTTTTTAACTTTATGTGTGCTTACTTGTATTTTTATCTTCTAATTCATATTTAACTTATATGATTTTTATTATATAATGTAAGTCGTGTGACGCCCCTCATAAAAAACATCTGCGGGTGATGAGGGCAGCGTGGATAAATAAAGCTTTATTCTATTCTATTCTATTCTATTCTATTCTATTCTATTCTGTTCTGTTCTGTTCTGTTCTGTTCTGTTCTGTTCTGTTCTGTTCAGTTCTATTCTATTCTATTCCCACATTTTAACTCTAGCTATTTAAGCAAAAAATACAAGCTGCACGAGTGATCATCGGTACAAACTACGGTATCATGTATTTAATGTATTACAGTGGATCCTAATTAAACGAATGTTTGAGGGACATGAATTAACAAACATATTCTAGGCAGTAAATCACCTAGCTCCTTTTTGTAACGTTATCTTGAAAACTCACGATTCAAGTCAATATGAAGACTTAACCATTTCCTGACCGGGCGTCAGCCAGAGTATAAAGTCTCCGTAGGTCACTGAAGACCTATACGGACAGGAAGGAGTTAAACAAATGAAACTGATACTTCGACATTTTCTGCAAAGTCATCATCTAAGAGAGTTATGACGTCGAATTGTACCAGTTTTTGGAAGTTTGCTAACCCTTTTGGCCTTATACACTTCTTTCGACACTGCTTATGCCGCAATAATCACGTGAAGAAAATGTGCTCACATGAGGAATTTTGGAGAGTTAATGTAACCAGCTGAAAGGGCCTTGGGCAATCTTCTATGATTGCTTTACGCAAAAAAGAGTTCTTTTTATGCTGAAATGACGGCAATGCCATCTGTACAAGAGATCCAACAATGGGTCACAGTTTTCGGCAAATATTGTCTGAATATGTCGGTATCCTCAAAAAGTAATTCAAATTATTGGTTTTACATGATCTGGTTGCTTCTCCTTTTTCATAAGACGTTAATTTTGTGCGAAGAGGACGATTGCGCGTTGGTCTAAATCTTGTTACTCCAGATGTACGGGATTCAAACTTCAGAACTTATTGCAACATTCGCGGGCGAATAGCAACAAGGTGTTGTCGTTTTAAAACATAAATGCTTACGACCGCGCGAAGAATCGCATCCGGGAAACGGGGCGTGTTAATTTGCCTCAAAATTCTAGGTTGCCGAGAGTGTGCGAATTGAATGAAAAAGAGATCCCACGGTCAGGCGCCTGTTACGTAGTCTATAACCGAAGGTATGTGGGCGGCGTGTAATACTTAAGACGAGTAGACAAAGTCGAGCTTTGAATTCGTGGGAAGAACTTTTACCATCGTCTGAAACAAACCCATAATTTGAGAGAAAATAGGTATCAAAGTTGCACGAGTTTGTGTGAGAATCTTTCTCCGACTCTAAACTTCTTTCTTCAGGGTGATTTTTCTTTGTTTTTAGTTTATCAGCGGTTGGTCAGTTTGAGAAATAAAATTCATCAAATTTAAGTCGACTGAACCAAAAACTGCTACAAGGAATAAAAAGAAGATTATGTAATCGTCCACGACGCTGATGGGGTAAGTTACTTAAATACCTAATGACGATGAAAATACGCCCTCTTTCCGAGGTTCTGTAAACTATGGCTGCTCTAGGTAATGCTTCCTTGTTCCCAGTTTAGTAACTTACGCAAGCGGTTCCATTAGTAAAGTTTCCTGAAGTTTTCGTAAAACATCTCCACTGGCTCTAGTGTTCATTTCGCTTCCTGTAGTGCCACTGACAATCACTTTGGTAACATTATGATACTTCAAGATTACTTTGAAACACACTGAGTACAGGTGTTTCAAGGTAATCTTGAAGTTTGTTACTAAGTGATCTTTGTTTTGAAGTTTGTTTCAAAGCATAATTAGGGTCCATGATTCTTCGTTACCCTTTGAAGTGGTGAGGATGATGAGATGTTAATTTTGCATAATTTATCACATGAATCCAAAGCCAGCCGACAACTTTAAAAAGAATGAAACAAAATCCGAAAGAAGGGACATTTTGAAAACCCAAAATATAGGTTAAAAAGAAGGATAGAAACGATTGTTTTCAAGCTGTCTATTTTTTTCGAATTTTGCTTTGTTTTATCACAATGACTTCAGAACAGCTGATGTAGGAGAATGAACTCGGGAAGACAATAACAACTTCTGTACCCGAGTTCGTCTTCCTACATCAGCTATTCAAAATCAAGATAAGAAGAAACTTGAAGAAACTAGTCTGCTTCGAAATATCAAAAACCGGAGTAACGTCCTTTCACGACCAGCTTCCAACTTGACCTGTAGCTCAGTTGGTAGAGCGTCGGACTAGGAAACCGAAGGTCGAGGGTTCAAATTTCAGCCGGGCCAAGTAGATTTTCCTCTACTTGTCCGATATGGTTCGTCACTCGGAGTGACATGTATCTCACATTAACTTCAGGACGTTTCTGATCTGGCCTTCAACCTGGAGGTTGAAAATTACCCCGTTACCTGCACGAGGGTGGGATGACAAACGGTAATAATGACATAACACGAAGTAGAAAATCAAAAGGGTTGGGAAACTGCCGGAACGTCGGTGCCGAAAAACTGAGGTTTCAAGTCAAGATCCTACGCTCGAGAAGTCAATCGTAGCACACCTAAGTTCCAGCAGTTTCTCAAGTCTGTAGATTTTCTACAAGTAGTACAAAACTATTTTTATTTTACCAAACACAAAGTCCTTTTGTCGGCACAAATTACCATCAGACGGCTTAATATGGTCAAATACCAAACCAATTACAGTTGTAACGAACAGAGGTACTCTGCAGTAATTTTGAGTTAAGTGTCTGAGTCGGTTTCAGCACTTTGAAGATTAGACAAAAGGTGTTTTGAAGGACACTGTGTCGCAACTGTCTATTGAGCAGGTACAGAATTGTCACTTAACTGTTTCCTGGCGGAACCAGATTTCTATACCGAGCCAGCTAACAGTTTCGTCTCCACACGAGATCTGAGGCGGGATAAACCATATTTCACTAACAACATCAGTCTGAGACAGTTGTTACTGGGATTTTAAAATTGCAAAAATAAATGGAAAAAATACTACGATTTCAGCTTGATGTTATAATTAAAATAAGTTTTATCCCGACTTAGATTTCACGTGTAGTCAAAACTGTAAACTGGCTTATTATTTGCCTTTGCCTAACGCCAGACAATTTATTCGTACAATGGAGACATTCTGCCGGGATAGTTATATAACCTATCTCAATTATAACCTATTTCAATGAACTCTTTCCTAGCTGACTCAGTCTTTTATTTTTTTGCTATGGCTGACGCGCCAAACGAATTATACTCGTGAAAAGGAGACATCCTGTCACGAAAGACTCGGTAACCTATCTCATTTAAAGCTGGTTTCCATGTTGTCGTTACAGTCGCAAACAAATCGTGGTTGCCGAGAAATCTTGGTTTTGTCGCCCGCCAGATGTTTCTACTTACCAGAAAACTGTCCCCGACCCACGCGACGACTATTGTGCTAATCAGGTTTAAAAATAAACTCAAACACTTTCAGCTCCAGTCGCCAACTGAGCCGACCTTGGTGACATTACAGACAATAAGTTTCCACATAGTAGAAAAGTGTCAGTTACTACTTGACCACCTAACGGCGATCTATATGTCTCTAGATAAAAACTAGGCAAAAATTAAGTTGTAGACGCAGTGGAGTGTTTTTTGTTACGAATGTCACTTAAAACGCATTGTTTAATCTAAGCATTTAATCTCTGGGTCGAATAAAGGTAACCTTCAGTAGCATAAACGAATAAGATATCAAGAGAATGCCAATGCAGTCAACTGTTACTGTTGAATGTTTTAACAAGTTAACTTTCGTTGTGCAACGACATCATCAGAAGTGGCGCGACGAATGCTTAATTTATTAGAACATTCCACAGTAACAGTTAGCCGCATTTGGTTTCTCTTAGTATCTTATTTGATCTCTGGGTTGGTTCGACGACAACGACTCTGCGTACAATGTTTATGATGTGTTGCATGTGGTGACCGTATCTGTCCTGCACACTATCGACAATGTTGTGCTCTGTGAGCAATACTGAACTAACCACTGTGAACAATGTTCTGCAGAACACTATGAACAATGTTGTGCTCTGTGAACAATACTATATTACACACTATCAACAATGATGTTCTCTACACTGTGAACAATGCTGTCCTTCACATTGTGAACAATGTTGTACTGTACACTGTGAACGATTTTGTGTTGCACTGGGTAACTAAACGTTAAGTTACACATCGGCACAATACTATACTGGACACTGTGTACAAGGTTGTGCTGCACATTGTAAACAATGCTGTCCTGCAGCCTGTGGACAATATAAAAAGTTGAAAGGTTGGTAGACAGCCAAACTTATGTTGAAAAATTCTGATGGTTCGAGCAAAGGTCCTTGTTGGAAGAGTGCAAAGTATCCTTTAACAACACGTTTCACTCTCTAACGATTATAACAAGCTAATATTTTCACTTTAGGATAGCTTTCACTTTACGATGTGACTGGCAACTTCCTCAACGTCGTCTACACGGTGTCCGCTTGTGCTATGAGCGCGGGCGCCATTACGGTGATTGGTTCGTGGATGACGTTGCATGGAGATTACTCGTTTTCGGAATGTGAGAGCGAAGATGTAACGGAGTGGGACTCTTTCATAACAACTGAGTTGAACAATTTAAAACTACTTGGAGTAAAAAAAGGACTTGTATTAGCGGACAAAATTACAATTGTAGGAAAAGTGAGAATTGTTTAGCGAAAACGAAGTCGTCTACTACAGACTAACTTTTGGAAAAAAATTCTAAAAAGGATATGATAATATATTATAAACTTGCTGACGTATACCCGAAGATGCATTGAATCTCTTGAACTCTGTTCTCTGCGGGCTCTCGCCTGAAAGTTACTGTGAGGTGAGGCAGCCCATGAAAGTCGACGTTTCTCACAAAAAAGTCAACAAGAGCTTGTTTGTTTAACTGTTTGTTTCTTTGTTTATATTGTTTTTCTTTGTACAACAAATAGGTGCTCAATATTTTGTTTATTATTCAAGTTTGAAATTCGTCCAAAAATGCCCTTTTTCGACTTTTTTCCAGAAGAAATAAGTACAGGGTGTTCCAAAAGTATATGTCACATTTTAAGAACCCATATATCATGAACTACAAATGGTAGTAAGATGAAAC
>JBAHVQ010173837.1:0-17953 GCA_036872915.1 Nanipora kamurai
ATGGCGAGCTAGGCTGCAGGTTCATCATATGTACTGCCTAAGCGGAAGTCACGATATGATAATAATGATGGAATATTATTATTAAATCTTATTATTAAATCACTACAAACGTTGTCTGCTTAGTGTTGAGGCAAGCACCTCCACATTCAGTTTCACTTGACACTGTTCAATAACTTGAACAATATTGCTAATTTTACAACAAATCATTATACACCGTGACGTATGCAAGCTGATATTTACATATCAAACAAATCTTAAGATCTCAAGAATGAAGTGAGATATGCAAAAAGTGTAAAAGATATTCCGTTATAATTTCTAGAATTCTTTTATATAACAAAAACTCAATTTTCACTTCATGTGCACTTTAAGCATAGCATCTAATGTTTTGTCTTACTGTGAACTTCTGACGTTAAAACCATCAGTTTGCATAGATATCACGACGGACATTAACAATAAGACCGGGCGTAAACGTTAATGAAACTGGGCTCTAGTTTCCAGCGATCTTGCCCTTCCAGTTCAATTCACGACCACCGTGTACTACTTCGATAACCGTGTTTGCTTTCTTAATTCTAAAACAAAAATATTTTTAACACACTCCATTAACTTTTATTTTTAAAGACTACAGTTTTAACGACTTTGAAACCTAACTCGTGCGATAGTTTTGATTTCTAATTACGGTTAATCAACATTCCCAAATCAGCTAAAGCAAAAAAACAAATCGTTAACCTTTTTTGTATTTTTTTCACGCAAAGTAATGGTATCAATTGCTAAGAGCTTAATTCACATCTACAATATCAAGCAAAATATTTACAGAAAATGGAAATACTTTTTAGTTGGTTCAGTGTTTTTAATATTGTGAAGTTTGCCTACACTTGGCATCTTCCATCGTCAGACCTGACAATGGAAAACGCCAATTTGCCAACGCGTTGCCACAACCAAACCGGTTCATATCTAGACCAAAATCCCAACGTTAAGATATTTACGATTCAGGCATGTTATCATTTATAGCAACAGATGTACAACGCCAAATAACCAGGTAATCAGACACAGTATATAATAACGCAAGAAGGTAAAAGGAAAAAATATAAATACATTACAAATCAACAAAAAAGGCAGCATTCTTTAGTTCTTTTTGTTTCGAAGCACTGATATTTCCCCACCCTTTTGTTGTTGTGACTTGTCCAATGCTACCGATGATAAACTTTTCACATCTCCTACAACTTTTTTCCACAATTGTTATGGTTTCCGAATCAAATGGATCGCAACAGCTTGTCTCATCACCAGTTTGAATAAGAATGAGAAGACCTTGTAGAACATTGCAGCAGTTGTATATAGTCAACGTGTCAAGTAAAGTACTTAAAAATTGTTCCAACAACGAGCATGAATAATTACTTTCCTTCAAAAATGATGCAATGATGGGGGAGTTACAAATGGAAACAAAATGTTCCATAATTATATTCAAACAAGTTGCCTGTATTTTTTTAGAAAAATCTTCAACGGAGCGAGCCCACTTGGTTGGATAGTAATTGACCGAAGCAGTCAAAGCAGTGCACTTACTCCAAACGTCAAGTGCTGTTGATTCAGTGATTTGCTTCTCTATCACTAAACTCACATCTTTCTGAAAGCTCTCACACATCATGGAAAATGTCTTGCATGCTAGCGTCTTCAAAAAATTCTTGCCAATCCATTGAATGCATTGTAATTTGAGTGTTTCCATATGAAAGACTTCGCAGAATTTTAGACATTCGTATACTCCTGGAATACAGAACGCACAAGGCTTGTGAAAAAGATGACATTTGGTTATTTTGAGATGACTGGTGATTATAACTTGCAATTCTTCCATGGAATACATATCAGCAAACTGCAGCACTTTTGATATTTTCAAAGTAAGTATATCTTGAGAAGCACCGTAAAGGAATTTCAACGCTGCGACAAAAAGGTCATAATCCACATCAGGAATCGCTATGGTGGATGAAGAGGTTTCTCTCCAAGAAGAGGAGAACATGGCGGCAAAGTAATTACAGCGATTTGCCAAAATCGCCCTGTGAGCTTTTACCACTTTTCCTTCTACAACAAAGTCAATGTCACCAGTGCTGACATCAACTAGGGATAGAAGATCAGTTGACAAACAAGCATTTCGTTTGGTTGAACGTTCCATCTTCTTCAGAGATAAGGCTTTTTCGACATCAAGGCAGTCAATGATGTCACTCGAATATACAGAGATAAGGCATCTTTCCAAGTCCTTAAAGGATAAACCAGTAATGATTACTTTGTTATCTTCATAATGACCTTGACAGTACTGATAGAATTCTGGATATCTGACTCTGAGGATAAATGAATGTACTGGCAAATGTTTGGAGTCTACTGACAGCAGCAGATCACTGTATTGAGCATCGTTGAAGAGTTTTTTCAAATCTCTATGTAATTTTTCTCTTGTTTCTTTAACAACTGACTGACGAACTTGCTGCTCTTTCTGGCGAAACGCTGGTGTTGGCTTGAAACATCGATTGGCCATCTTTTGCTTGAACTGATCGTTATTCCTTTCAGAAAAGTAACTTTACTTATAAAGAGGCAACTGCAAAGAAAAGCATGCAAAATAAATTACAGGTACGAATAATTATTTGGCATAAAAGGTCTTACTATGTTTATGATAATGCAATGTTTGTCTGATGCTTAAAACTATTAGTTGCATAACGTTTGATATAGTTGGCGTATGTAATTAAGTATTGGGTGACCACAATGGAACGGTGTAAAACATACGTTCACTCATGGGTAATCCAGGGATTTGCTGACGGTCTTGTAAATTTTGTCTGGTGACAGAAAATGAGAGTATCCCTTTACCTTGAGAAAAAGGCCTTTATATTTATTGTCGCTTACATTACCTCAGAGTTCTAAGCGAGCTTTTAATTAATATATGAAGAGCGAGTTTGAGTGTTTCATCAGGGTATCCTGTAATACGAGAAAACATAATGAAAACACGAGGCTGAAGGCCGAGCATTTTGGTTGTTTTCGAGTGTTCGGATCCTCTAATGAAACACAAAAATGAATTCTTTACTGCTTCTCAAACGAATACATTTAGAAGTACATCTTTGAGAGAATCTTAAGAAAATTTAACTCTCGCTTTCTCTTCACTATAAGTTTGATAACATCGCGCAAATATACACGTACTTTGATATCCAAGCACGTGTTTTGATATCAAAGCGCATGTTTTGATAATTAAGTAACATGTTTGTAGAAGTTGATCGTCCAGGTCAGTGTAGTCATTAAAATGACCGTTGGTGGAAGTGACTGACGTTTCGGCGGCCCTAGCAGCGGTCACGTTCAGTGTCTAGTGAAGAGTAAATGTCAGGTTCCTTGTCTCTGGCTTGTGTGTCATAACGGGGAGGTCGTATGAGTCATAGAGGTGGGTGGTTGTTTGTGAAAAGTTTGAGGCTGTGGATGTGTGGGCGTTAATGATGAGTTTGTCGAAGTCTATTGATTGATCGCACATTTAAATTTGTGAATAAGTCGTTTGCAAGGTCCCGGTAGTTGTTATGATCGGTTTAGTGGTTTCTTTCCTAAGTTCGTATACCAACTTACTAGTGAGAATTGTAATTAGTGCTGTAAGTAATGTGTTTGGTTTGTTGGTAGTGTTCGGCAAAGTGGTTGGTTTGTCTCTGTTTTTTGTCGCTCGTTTGTGTTCTGTGAGTCATATATTTAAGTTTCTGCTAGACTCATCTACATAAGAGACTTGGAAACTGGAGCTACTAATTTTGTAATTTTGTTCTGGTCTTTCATGTGGTTATTGTGTCTTTGACGTTAGTCAGTACATGTCGCAAAGTTGTGATCGGCTTGTGCGGTACTCGTATGTTGTATAGTCGTAAGATACGTAAGATAATTTCAGACGTACCTTCCATGTAAGATATCGTTGCTGTAGTTGTTGTGGGACAGTTGTTTTCGTTGCGTTCATTCCCTTTGTAAGTGTTAAGCTTTGTTACGTGTTGTTAAGTAGTCATTTTCCTGGCCTAGAGCGTCGAGTGAGTGACAAATGAATTGTGCGCGGCTCGCCAATGTTTTGATGGTAGTGGCTTTGTGTGATGTTGGATTGTAAGATCGATTGGTCCAGTAGCCTGTCATATGCGTTGGTTTTCTGTAAACGGTGGTCCGTAGCTTGTTGTTATCACGACTTACCAAACAGTCTAAGAAAGAAATTGCTCAGTTTTCTTCAATCTGTTTGGTAAATTGTATGTGACTGTTATTGTGGCTGTGAAAATCGTCAAACTCGTCTTCGGGGTAGTGTAGTAATCGTGTCGTCAACATAACGAGACCAAAAAGGTAACATGTGCTTATAAGTGGCAAGGGCGCGTTCCTCTATGGATTGCATCACAATTTCAGCAACCACAACAGAAACGGGTGATCCCATTGCTCTACCACGTAACTGTTTGTACAGTTTACCGTTGTATTCAAAATAAGTTGACGTGAGGTTAAGTTTCAGTAGTTCCATGATGTGTCATCTGCAGGTAAAGGAAGTAGGTCAGGAGATTTGTTAATGGCAGTTTCAGTGCATTCTGGTGCCAACTGAAGCAGAATACTTGTACGCTGACGTTACTTTATTTATTTACAAAAAGTTGCTTCGTAATAAAAAACAAATATTTCTTGAGGAAATTATTTAGTGACTAAATCCTAGGTTTTTAAGTTAAACTAACAAAGTAATTTTAGTTTGTTACTGGAAAACATTGGTTTTATATAATTGCCAAAATTAATAACCCCAAGATGAAGATGGTACAGTTCTGATTTTGTTGGCCCATATGCCTTCTTCTAATTGATAAGATATTATATGAACACAAAATTAAAAAAAGTTAAGAGATTGCTAGACTGTCGTTATATCACACAAAGTGATCTCTAATTCAACATTCTTTATATGTTAAAATAAACGGTTGATGTTTGGCTTTTTCAATTTTGATATTTCAAACATTTCATTTCAATTATGAATAGATTCTTAGCTCAAAGATGTTTCAGTTAATCATATCCACTGGGATAAACAATCGTGTAGAACAATTCCATCTTGTAAATCAGCCTTTAGAATATGTTGGTAGTCTAAGTCAGGCTGTATTGCTTGATGATGGGTGGTTACATATTCGTATTACTAGTTTTTATGCCAAGAGTTTCCAACCCAAATTTTTGGCGACCAAAATTTCTCAAGTGGTGGCGATGGGGCTACTCAACCCTTCTTTACGACTGAAAATAGATAGCCATGACACGTAATATTTGACAAATCAAAGCAATAATCAATAAAGGGGTGTATAAAATGCAGGTTAACTGATAGATGGTCTTTGGACGTTCCATTCTACACTCTCTATATTAGTGCTAGTCAGAAGTGCAACAGGCATGGAATACAAAATAGTTTTTCAGATAGCATCTACTTAGAAAATTTTATTGGAAAACAAAGTGAGGTTTACAGACTTCATTCCTCTTGCAAATGCTAGGCCACAGTTGTGTAATTGTAATAGGTTATAGATAAATTTTTTTGCTGGGTATTTTAAAGAACAAAGGAACACAGTACTTTTATATGCCTAATATGTGCAGTATATGTTGAGGGTATACTAGTGTGGAGAGTTTTAAAGAATGAATATATATAGATTTTTTATGCTTGAATGTGGTAAGAAGACATTTTATGTAAGGCTATGATATTAAATCTGGTAATAAATGTTTTAACCTACTGCTGTAATTATAATATGTGAAGTGCAGTATAAGTTAAGGGTATATTTGTGCAGGGTATTTTAAACAATGAAGGAAGACATTCACTTGTATGTTTGAATGCATTAACACTGACAGAGGTGGACACTTAGTCTGCTCATGCTCATATGATTCTTGTTTACCATTAACTATCCCATTGAACAAATATTTGTCTGATGGATAATTCAAATGTATTGAATGGACTGATAAATGTTGACACTTTAGTCAGCCTGGGGTCATACAATACTTGTTTCCAATTAACTATTCCATCGGACTTCATCAGATAAATCTTTGCCCTATAGATAATTGGCTTGTTTGAGGAATCCATTGGGTCAATCTCACATTGTTCTCTCCTGCTGTGTCCATCAGATTGATCAGACAACAGTTTGTCCATTGGTGTCCAATTGTCAGTATTGAATGTTATTGAAAAATTAATAAGATAAATTTATATAGTTATACTCAATAATGGTATAGGATAAACACCACAAGCATAATATCTACCAAGTTTGGTCCTCAACTCAATTTATAATGTATAAGTAACAATTAGATAACCAGCACATATTTTCTATGAGCAGACAGTAAACGAGAAAACTAGGGTGAGCTGTCTAATTGTTGTATAACAGGATAGGAATTTTATGATGTACTTCTTAGGATGTAAGATAGTGAGAATCTAAGGGCAGATAGATGTACTTGGTAGTAACAGTGAGTTGGTTTTTGATAACAGCACCTGAGTCTATGAAAGACGTGATTTATTTCATTTTGTGTAATGACTATGATCAGGACTACCGGTACACGATCCAAACTAAATGTCAGTCTGGAATGCACTTAAAAGAGCACCAAAAAGCACTTTTCTTCTCAAATAAAGAAAACTCTGCTTTGTTGGAGCAGGCATGCTGAACAAATCACACAATTACCTGGGGAAATTCCAAAATTATTACTACCAATCCATGTTACCATCAAAGATGATATCTAGAAGTATGGCATATCAATTGGCCCTTACTCCATTGAATTGTAACTGCAAAATGGTAAACCCAAAATATCAAAGGCATTTATATTCATAAAAATTAATGAAGTAAATTCATATAGGTATTCTATAATGGTGTACGATAAACACCACAAGCATACCCAGTATCCAGTTTGCCTCTCAATTTGATTCATAATAATCAAAGTAACAATTAGACAATAAGCACTTGTTTTCCATGAGCAGATAGTCAGCAACAAAACAATGGCAAGTCATCTAATTATTTTACTATAAATTTCACTTTTTATATGTTTTATTATACACTTAGATCAAAATTGGACACAATAAGGGATTAATCTTTTGAAAACGCCCAGTTTACAAGTGTCTTGATGCCAATTTCGTATTTACTGTCGGTAAATGGTAAATGGTTGAACAGCCAGTTAAATTCACGGATTTGTGATAGACGACTGCAAATTTCTACGAACTTTGAATTATTAAATTGCTTGTGGACTATGGAGACAAGCAGAGAACGAACTCGACACATTCACGTTGAAACCATGGAAGAGGACGTTAATCCATGATGTGTTACTTTTCACAACGCATCAATTCAACTATGTCAGTCTTCGCTAACTAGTACACTTAGAACTAAACCTGCTAATTCCTCTTGAAAAACAGGAATGTGCACCTATTACGTTTACAGCGTCGGATTTAGGCCTGGGCAAGCTGGGCAGTTGCCCAGGGGCCTCCACAACCAGGGGGCCTCCACATATTTCATCAAAAAAAAAATTTGTGAGGAAAAATGTATTTGTGAGTGCCTGAATAGTAATCTTTATGCTTAAAACATAGGAACTGCGCAGATTCTTATAAGCTTATAGATTGATCATGTGCTAACTTGTTCAGATTCTTTTAATATACTTAAAACATAGGACTAGATTCTTATATAGATTGATCACGATGTTTACAGATGTATATTTTTATTCAGATTCTTTGTTCTTGAAAAGTATACTTTATGTATGACTGTAAATATGCCTTGTCACCTTTACAGTATTTTAAACTTTTGACAAGAGATACGTCACGTCTTCAGTAGACATACTGACTATCTTTCCGCGACAAAGCAATGTAACAACGGTTATTTCAATAGTAAAATAATAACGTTAGCAATAAATTCAATGAACTTACGTAAAATTGGATAAGCTGTGATAAGTTCTGTCCAGACGTTATTCAATAGTGTGAATTGTTCGCGTGGATGTGAAGTACGTCTAGCACTCAAGGAACATAAACAGACGAGCCAATGGTATTGGTTACCAAGCCAAGGTCAGCCAAACAGCCAAACTGCCGAACAGCCGAAGCAACCTGATGTACAGCTTCAGTTCCTAGGAAACAGTTCAACGTCCGGCGACTCTATTCATAGAATTCAAAATGTTTTAATAATGAGCTTTTAGCTCTTAATCAGCTCATTGTCTTTGTAGTAGAATGTTGTAAACACAATTTCCTACAGCTGTTAGTTGAAGATAAATATTTCCAAAATTAACGTCAAACAGACGAGCCTAACCGTCATGTCTACCGACGTGGTAGCAACTTGGGACGTTGCCTTGTCTGACGGTATCCATTCAGTCCTGTTTGAACATGGTACGACGACGGGTAAACGAGTAATAATTCTGGATGGAGTGGAAATACTACGAAAGAGCTGGATGTTTCGATTAGTCGGCAAGGAGGATTTTACAATTGGCAAGAAAACGAAAGCCACCATCCGCATTGAGGCTGTCAGTGGATTTGCCTATGAGTATACGTTGAGTGTAAACGGCAAACCGCTCAAGAAATTTACCGAAAATCGCAAGAAGACTGCGAGAGTCTGGAACTTTGTTTTTGCCGGTATAGAGACCAGAATTGTGCTAGGTAAGAGATTAGGGAGGTTTCTTTATACATCTTTTATTAAGGAGCTGTGTATTTCGCCGCTTTGGTCTTGTCTCATTTCTTTCCTAGTATCAAATTTGCAAATCATTTATTCAATTCATTAGTCTCTATTTTAGTTATAAAGTTGAAACAAACACTTTCCAACAAAGAAACATTCAACTACGATGTATGTTTTGACAGAGTTTTGCTTCAAAGATTCTCACACTAGTTGTTGCGCCGGTTCTTTTCAATTAGTTGTTGAAAATTTTAGTTTCAATATTATTCGGTTCTGTATAAATCAAGGTAGCAATGTTTTTGTTTTAGTTTGAGTGGATGAACTCTAAGGCTGATACTACTAGTGTTTAGGTTAATAGAACTAAAATGAATGTTTTCAAAACCACATCCACTGAGGAAAATGATCTTGAATACTGTCTCTTCTGGCTTATAATAATTTTTTTATGTAACTGAAATCATTCTAAATATAGTATGCATAGATGTCTGAGCTAGGATCGCAGAGGATACATATTTTGAAAAAGGCTCTGTGAAACCGAAAGTGCCAAAGGGTCTTTTGTAACTTGATATTTAAGTTAAGGTTTTTTTGAGTATTTGTGTATGTGAGTAAACTTGGTGTAATTCCAGGGGTGTCAGGATACAGTGGATCTGTAGTAGGTATCGTCCAGATTTTGGCTTGCTAAATGTAGACAAAGTTCCCCCCCCCAAAAGCAATGGACTAGGACAAAAATGTTAAATAATTCAAATAATATGTTTAATTTTTCTATGTTGTATTTTGATATTCCTACTTGTTAAATTAGTTTATATAAATTAATGAAAAACATTAACATGTCTTTTATTGTTGTATTCTGCACTTTGCCTTAATGAAGATTTAAAGTTGTTGATGCACACATATGATGATTTACAAATTATATTTTTCACAAATGTATACAAGAAAGAGAAATTTCTTTTGCTTATATATGAAATGAGGTTACTACATATCATGTTGTGTATGGTGCAGATTAAGTATTTTCCAGCACCAATAAGTATTTGATAAACACAAAAATTTAGTTCAGGTATATTTAAGTTATACATTTTACCCCTATCATTTAACAGTAATTATGCAGTCCTCAGATGTCATTTTTGCTGATAAACATAAATATTAAAAATTCCATGGACAGTATATTTAAACCAGTACAGTCACTATATATGTACTACTGGCATATTTACAAAATTAGTACCTGTTCTGTATTGAGATATACATACACAATTGGGATATACAAGGTAACAGCCCATGCCTTTTGTATTATATATGCCTTTTATGGAATGAACATAAATCTTATAAATTAATACTAGTAAAACATGTTGTAAATCATCTTTGGAAGAATGTAAAAAGTTTCTAAAGAATAGAACATGTAAAATAGATAGAAATTAGTTTTATCATGAAGAATACAAGCACTGGTCAGGCAAATGAAGTGTGTTAGACAACAGAAACAATGTTATACTGTATTAACCAATTCTGTTAACCACTGTTGACAAGCACTGATTAAACATTAATTTATTCTTTAATTATAAGGTGATGAATTATCAACAAGTTTTGGGAAAATTTTCCACACAGTGCAACAGTTAAAGTGCTTGTGAATTGATCTGTTATGTTAATATGGAAACTTGGTACCAATTTAAGAATATTTTAGTTAAAGTGTTAAAGATTCAAGCTCATTGCGTGTTTAATGTTGCCTTATTTATCTTGTTGTTCATCACACAGAATTGTAATTCCTGCAGTGTTTGTGAGGACAGAGCTGTTCCTCAGATTTGTATATATGTATATTTGTATACCTTTATATGAAAGATTAACCCATTAGAGGGTAAGGGTGCACTTTAGTATTTTACTCTGTCTAACACTAGACAATTTTACTAGTCAAAGGGATGAGCCCTCCCCATTAAAGGGTTAAAGCCCAACATAAAAGTTGAGAGGTTTAATTTCTTATAAGGTTTGACATCTTACGTGGTTAATTTCTGGCAGGTACATGATTCTTATAGATACATTAAAATGGAATGTATTATATTGTTATGATTACTTATTAACCAAGTGTGAGGTCTGTATGGAAAAGTGGTTATATATACTGTATGTACCAGGCAGTAAAGAGGGGAGGTCTGTGCAAAAAATGAAGTCAGATACTTTCCCTCACAAGGCCAAGCAAAAAAGGTTAATAAGGAATTTACTATATGGCTTTTGGTTCCTCCATCCTACATCATCTTGAATCAGGGTTCATACAGGTCATGGAAAACCTGGAAAGTCATGGAATTTTAGAATTTCATTTTCCTGGCCTGGTAAGTCATGGATTTTCAATTAGGTTCATGAAAAGTCATGGAAAATTGACATAATTTTGATGGTATTGAATAAAAAGGTCTTTAAAAAACAAAAAATCAAAATACTTACACAGAATACTAGGTCATGGAAAATCCAGAAAAGTGATGGAAAAGTTTATGAAAAGTCATGGAATTTCAAAAAGGACAAGCGTATGAACCCTGTTTAATGCTCGTTTTGTTTTGCAAGGTGGAGGTTTACATTTGCTGGCTAGTTTTTACCTATCACTTTGTGGGGTTTTCTTTTGTATCTATTCTTGTAGTTTCCATCTGAAAATCATTGAGAAATTTGAAAAAGTCCTATAAATAGATAAATCCAAAAATGATGATAATCATGATAAAAACATTTTTATAACAATGATAGTGACCATACTGTTGACATAATTTTCACTTTAGAAAATCCTTCAAATTAAGAAAGACAGTTACTAAGTTAACATTTACTTGTAATCCATTTTATAGAAAAGATAATAATAACTATAGTGATAATGATTATGGTAAAATGAAGATGAGGAAGTTAAGCTTTTACCAGTCATGGGCATGCCCTAGTATTTTACTCAGGCTAATGTCAGATTCTTTTACTCATCAAAGGGAGAAATCTGGATGCAAAAAGGTTAATAATAATGAAAATATTGGTGATAACTGTGACAATAGTTATGTAAAATTAATTATGTATGCAATTGACTGCATTTTCTTATGGGAGTTTGGGAATTTCTGGCAAACAATATGCTGTAATTGTTACTGTCATATGTAAATCAGATACATCAGGAATGGCATGAGATCTAATTATTTGGAACATGTGAACTGGCATTTACTGTACATGCATTGATGTTCTAACCAAGGATAACTCACATTTTGTTAAGTGGCTACAGGCTAGAAGTCCTATTGATTGGGAATTTGAAAGTCTCCAATTTAACATCACTAAATTCATTATCTAAGAAAACATTAAAGTTTAATCATTTAAAGATTTTTATGAAGAGCCAGTACTTTTACTTATTTTAAAAGTTTAGATCATGGTCTGACCGAACCCTTGACCTCTAAGTTTTGATTGATTCAGCCTTTTCATTTTGAATCATATTTGATCGGTTAATTCATATACACTGTAGCTTCGGTAACCTTAATTATTATCTCTAAAGATGTTGTGATGTAAACAACGAAACGTAAGATTCTATTAAACTCTTTATATCATGCCTTTGTTTTGCATTTTATGCTGGGCTTTAATATTCCTATTAAAATAGATCACCAAAAGGGTTGGAAAACTGCTGGAAATTAAGTTCTGACGTTTCAAGCGAAAACCCTTCGTCGGAGTGAAATGGTCACTCTTAGGTTACTTCTCCTTTTGGTTACAATTACCATAGTTTTATTGCAAGTTGAACCACATTAGCCCAAAATTGCCCGAATTCTTCCTAAATATAATCAAATTTTTCGTGTTTTCTTCAAATGTTCTCACACTTGCCCAAACTCATAAAAAGACCTCCATGTCTACTAAGCATAAATTTTTTGTCTTCGCCATCGTTTTTGTCCTTGGTTTAACTACAACAGCAAGTCATTAGTCAATGAGCTGCATGTTGGTCTGCTATATTGGTGGTGGACAAATATGGCAGTTTTTGCCCATTTTCGACATTATTTCTGGCAGAGGACCGTTCAAAAAGTACTGCTGAAAAATTGTAAATATTGGATATATGCAATTGTAGTTGTACACCTCCGTACTAGCTATATTTAAATGAACTGCATCTTAATTGAAAGAATGTATTTGCTTTTCAGAAAAAGATACTATGGATGTTTGGTGTAATGGTGAAGTCCTTGATACAGCAGTAAGTTTATCGGTTTACTATTGTTACGTTCAATGGTATATGGACGGACAGACGGGCAAAATGAACCAAGGAATGATTGAATTGAAGAATCCATCTCACTGTTACGTGTCTTCTTCTATGACGTATCCAAGTCCATTTCCCAACATCAAAAGAGGCAACTCATAAAAAAATTTCATTGCCATTCGAAACTTCCGGCAGTGTGTATTATGTGAGTGCTATATACCAAATGACGTTTTTGAAACCACTCGTCAGTTTTTAAGCAAAATTCGATAGTCTGGTTCGTTTTTTCTGTTTTTGGCTGAAGTCTTGATGTCGAGTTTTCGAAACGTGTTTTTCAAATTGGTAAGAAGAATGGAGATAATTGCTTCCCAATTCACGGAGAGGTTAAGAAAGAAAGATGTTAGGACAACCTCGTACCCAGGGATTTTCTTCCAACCGAGAATAAATTACCCTGGTAGGAGCTGCTGACGCCACCTCCCATATCTTGGGTGGTAACAATTTTTTCTGGTGTGAGAGGAAGTAAACCAAATCTCTGTGCTTCTTTGCTAATAATGTACTTATTTTAAACAGCTTTTTGGTTTCCGCTCTCCAAATGAAAGTGTATTTGATGTGTTTACCTTTTATTAATAAATTATTTTATTCAATTGTTAAAGACAACAAAAATTACAACAGAAAGCCTGTTGGTCGTGTCTGCGGAGCCATGTCGGAATTGTTTGCAATCCTTGGCAATCTAAAGACGGAGAGGAAAACAAAATACGACAAATGTCAAAAAAAGGCATTTTCAGACAAACTACGAGAAAGAAAAAATGCATACTTGCCAAGGAGTTTATTGATCTATCCTCTCTTTTTTGTTATAAAATGGAAGGCGAAAAAAAATTGGCAAATATACCAACAATTGCCGAGGATTGATAAGTGATTATGTTTGAATGGACAAAACGAAGTTTTTAAACGTTTAAAAAACTAAGAATTCAGAAAGTTTTGGGAAGTTTTTCTTCCCAGAAATGAACGAGAGCTAGTACAATAAAACACTGTAAGGATATGGACCTCAAGGCCGGTTAAATTATTCACAGAATAGAAGATGACATTCTTCGTGAAACAGGCATTTTCGCTAACCAAATTAAGGACCTCGAGTTTCAGGGCTTACGACCGTTTGTTGTGTAGGTCTCTTGGCTTTTTAGTCATGTCGAAACAGCTAGCACAAAACTGTTAGTTACGTCTTGATATGAAAAGCAGAGTGGCGACCAAAAACAAGACTCGAAGACGTCTACCATCTTAGATCCCGTTGGAAGACCAGGCAAAACTTTGTGGTCCAGAAATAAGTTTTCCAGTAATTAAGCTTCCTTTGGTTTTTAAACGTGTTATAGGGTCCTTTTAACGATAGCGAAACGCAAGTAGGAAAAAGGAATTTACCAAGTTCTGTTGAATGAACTTGAACGAACGAACTCATCGATCGAAGTTATGACAATCAATAACTAGAGTGCCTCCCCTCCCGTTCAGATTTGTTTGTCCAGTGATACGTCAGCAATTCGTCAACAAATCCTACCAGGGTATTTTCTCTCGCTTAGAGGAGTATCCCTGGATACGAAGTTGGGTGTTAGGGGCGAATGTAACAATTACAGACGTTCACTTGCCAAAATGTAAGTCCTTCATCAGTGTAAAGAAACAGTTAAATTGTGCCAACGTCGAGAGTTGAGAGATGAGTAAGTGAAAAAAGTCGGGTTGTTTAAATTTTAGTGTGTCATGTTTTATCGGAAAAGTTACTGAATAGTTTGATGAATGATTTTTCATGTGCTAGTTCCATAGTCAAACCGAGTCCAAAGTTCAAAATAAGAACAATTTGTATAACATATCGGAAAATATTTTTCTCTATCCTTCGTCCTTAATGTTGGCATGTTTACTTCGGGCGCACGGAGTTTGAATAATGACGGCAAGAAATGGTCTCTACCATGAATTTGAGACGCCAATTTTTAATTTACCGACGCCATCATTTTGGCGATGATCTGGTCGGGTAATGCAACAGCTGTCCTCCTAGTTATCTTCCACATTCACATGCTTAGGCCAGTTTTAATCTTTTATTTTAGGGTGAATTTGTCGAAGGTGGGACAGAAACACATTTCAAACTCCATGGCAAGTACAATGCACATATTAAAGCAGTCAGTTCAGGACGAAGGAGAGAAGGCATTGTCCATGCTCTTTTTGTGGAAGAACAACAAATTCCAGAAGCAAATGTGGAATAAAAAGTAGCAATGCGGTATTTCATGAACTCAATCTTTCTTCAGTTCAGTTCCATGAAAAGAATTTATAGAGGAACAACATCTAAATGTTCTGGGTATCAAGAACGATAATTAGTTTTGAATTTTTGTCTTGATAGTGAACCTGCTCGATTTTAATCAGGACTGAAAGGTTGAAGAATAGCAGAACGGGCTGGTCACTTTTACTAGGGCTTCGAGTCCCGTAGGAATATCTAGGAGCTCAGAACGAAATTCAATTTTTGGAAATTACTTATTTATCAGAAACACCATGAGGTCGTGGGAATTCGCGATTCAATAGGAGCCGGAGTTATGCGAGGATTTGTAAAAGGGCTGTCGGTCTGAACGACTTTAGCAAATGTTTTTGAGGATGGAGTGGATGTTTCACAAGCAGTTTCTCAGATGTCATAGCATTGAGTTCTTAAGCCTTGGTAAAACGGTGCATGATAGTCGATGATAGCTGAAGAACTTGGTTTTTAAATTATCATTAGCTATCACCAACTATCATCAGTGACTGGTCAAATGGGAAAAGTTATTATCGAGTGAAAATGTGAACATGCTCGGAGCGAATGATAGTCGATGATCGTCCATGATAGTTGGTAGTCAAACGGAAGCCAGAATTTCAACGATCATCGACTTTCATGTACCGTGTGATCAGGGATTAATAGAATTACTCAGAAATCAACGAGGGCGCACAAAACCTCGCATTCTGTACAAGAAAGAAGCCCATCACAGCGATATAAATTAAGAGTATCGAAGACGGAGAAGCCGAAAGAAGATATCAGCAGATACCACTGTCCTAAATAAACCAGGAACGCCCACATGCCACATAGTAGCAGTCATATGTTCTAATGTATGTTCGTTAGGGTACGTTCACGTACTGCGAAATCAGATCGATTTCCCGCTTAGGTGCATAGTAATTAATGAAAAGCAAGCCAGTCGGAGCCCACGGAGAATTCTAGAAACTGCTTCTCAACTTAACATTCATTTAAGCTCGAAATCGGCGCGATAAATTACCGTGTGTAAACCGAAGCCTGGGGCAAATTTCTAGTGAAAGTATGCATGGTGATGAAAGAGTTTAGTATTAAAATGCCCTTTCCAAAACGAAGACAAGACGCCCAATAGGCGTTCACTCCGGCTGCGATTGCGGACCAGACATGAGCGCTTGTTCGAAGTATGACGTAGCAGAGCAAGTAACTAACTTTTGAAGATTACATTTGATTTAGCAGAAGCAAAACTTATTCGTATCCTGTCAACTTCGCTGCGTTTCTCATTTTCGTTTATTCACAGCCTGAGGGCCTGTTTATATGGAGGCGAGTTATCGGCAAACCGTGTTATTTGGCGAAGGCGAGATCCCGGCTACAATAGAAAATGAAAGGCTTTCCCGGATGACCGTTTATATAGCACAAGCGGATAATTTGCCTTTCCGTGATCTCGGCAAAAAGAGCTGGGATCTCGCCCAAGCGAGATGGCTATTTTGCCATGTAAACGCTTTGCCCGGGTAACTCGGAGATGGAATTTTGTCGGCAGCGCATGCGTGTTTTCCCTTCCCAGCACATGAAAATAACACCCAGGTATATGTAAACCATTAGCAAAGCTTATCTAAATATTTTTACTTTTACGATAGTATAATATCGTTTTTAAAAGATTTGAATGAATTTTATATTTTGGCGCCCTCTAGCGCCAAAGTCAAGGAATTCATGTAATCACAGTGTATAAGAGCCAAAGACGAGTAACTCGGTTCCATATAAGGAGACCGATTTTTTGGCCCGCCAAAGCGAGTAACTCGGCTTGCAGGGTAACTCGCCTCCATATAAACAGGCCCTAAGGAGTTATTTATTAAAGCCTGAGGAGTAAATCAAGCTGATCATCGTGAAACCAGAGACTTTTCTAACAATTATTAAAAACATTCAGTGGGTCTTAGCCAGAGATTGACCGGGCGGGAATCTCAATTTTGATAGGAATATTAAAGCCCAGCATAGAATGCGAAACAATGGCATGATATCAAGAGTTTAATAGAATCGTGCGTTTCGTTGTATACATCACAACATCTTCAGAGATAATTAAGGTTACCGAAACTACAGTGTATATTTACATGGTTAATTCATGACACATGTAAATATACACTGTAGCTTCGGTAGCCTTAATTATTATCTCTGAAGATGTTGTGGTGTATACAACGAAACATAAGATTCTATTAAACTCTTGATATCACGGCGCTGTTTCACATTCATATTATACGCAACTGGGCCAATTTTTTTAAATATTCCCGTGTTTTGAAGCTATTCCGAACTGTTTCGTTTCAGCTCTTTCTCACGGAACAATAATGTGATTGTATGACCGTAAATACAAAACAATGGAAACTCCGTAAATAGAAATCATTTTTAACTCTCAATATTTCGACTATCTTGTAGTCCTTATCAGGAGTGAGTGACTCCTGTTCGTTTAAACGAAGGATAAGCGGCATAATATTCATCGATTTATGGGCTATTATACGGTGGCCCATAGGTGTCACGGCAAAAACAAAAAACCCACGGCAAAAGCACAAGTCTCATGGCAAAAGCAAAAACAAATGTTCAGGACCAGTAGCGGCGCTAAGATTTCCCCGACATGGGGGCAATAGTCCCCGACGGGGGGCAAGACGTCTGAGATAAAAGGGGGGCAAAATTCATGATCGGGCATTCGGCCTCAGATTCATATCTGAGACTACGTTTACACTACTCCGGATCGGTCTGAAAATGGCGCAAAAAAGTAACAAAACGGAGTTGCGTTTACACTGCACCGGAGGGGATTTGTTCGAAAACGTCACTTTTGCCGCAGCGACACGACCACACTTTCTAAACGTGGTCGAACGAAAACGGAGCTCTACGCGGCGTTGTGTAAACACTGCAGTCCGCTTCGATGCGTCCCGCGTTGTGGCGCGTAATTCAAAATGGCGAACTTTTTATTTTTTGGAAAGCTTTTAA
>JBAHVQ010173857.1:0-17946 GCA_036872915.1 Nanipora kamurai
ATTGCCCTTCGCCTCGGTAAGATTTGTAAAAGTCCTCGGGCTTCGCCCTTGGACTTTCACAAATCTTCCCTCGGCGGTGGGCAATTTAATCGCTAATTTCCCTCAAGCCATGTTATTACTTATAAATATCAAATCATGCGCTCCTAATAGACGATAAGAATGGTAAATAACTTTCATCTTCGTTATCGTATTGTTTACCACCCGCTCATGTAATTCAGTAAATTTATCTCCCACTCTTTTTGAATACCGTATATAAACCCTAAATTTTTTTTATATTTTACCTTACATTATGCTGTGCTGAAGGGCTTTCACTTAATACGTCAATAGTTCCTTGTTCTCATGTTACGGCAGATTCCTACTTCTCTTCAAGCATTTTTTTTCAGCTAACCTTCGCAGTATACGATAATTATAAAAATGTCTTCATAACTGATCAATCTGTCAATCGTTGATGGAATATAACAAAGACCGGTTTATATATTCATGCTGTAGGCTTCTAGAAGTGATACCTCCTACATCTACGAAAGTGACTCACAGCCTTGGTAATCAAGACATTTTCGCTTCACTAGTTTTCCAAAAAATTGAATAGAAGATAATAAACTGGCCTTTCAATGAATATAAAATAAGGATATCGAGCAATTAGGACGTACAGTCGTACCTAGAGATTTTGCTCTAAGCGAGGTAAAAAATATTTACTCTTGCTTGGAGGAAAATACCTGGGTATTAGGTTGGTTGGAAAGGTGATAGCATGAAACGTAGAAAATAATCTACGTTTTAGCAACCCAATAAAATCCTACTTCATTGACGTCGTACTAAACTGTAATGTTTTTTTCCTACCAACCTATAATTTTTCAAACTCTTCAGGTGATTTTACATATTAATATATTTCTAAACTCGTTAATAATTCATGGTAAAAACACAAATGAAAATATGTCTGATATAGATCCTGCTCACTTTTCTCGTCAAATTTTTGAGGCTCAAACATTAATTGTCTATCTTTCTCCGTCAATTAGCGTATGAAAAGGTAATTCGTCTTGGAAGTCTTTTAAAAAACTCGTAGATCGTCCTTTATCGGATCTGAAACGCTCGACTGTTGCCATCGTATTGTTTATATCCGATAAAACACTGTGTGTGTATAAATGAAGATAAAGCACGGTAGATATAAAGCTCCATATCTCTCTCTCTCTCTCTCTCTCTCTCTCTCTCTCTCTCTCTCTCTCTCTGTCTCTCTCTAGATATAACTCAAACAAAAATACACTCTAAAATGTTTATTCGACATTTCGAGGACAAGCCCCTCTATTAAAATACCAGAGACACAGATGACGGAAGGTTCTTTATCAATTTATACATATATATATTTGATTTTTCCGTTATCTGTTCAGTTATAGATGCACAGATGACGTCACGACATGATAAGTAGAAGAAAGTGGCACTGATGTTCCTACCACGTGTCTTGCATCTTGTGCATCTGTGGCTGAACAAGGCAACAGGAAAATAAGATCTATTTGTTTTATACAATAAACAAATGAAAAAAAATAACACAATAGTAGAAAAAAATTTTAAAAGGTTGGTTCAAATTTATGGAGAATTTTTGGAATCATTTTAAATCATAAAAACAGTCAAATGACGTGATCTATGAAGTTTACAAATGAAACGTCATTAGCAACGACTTGATATCACACGGAGTATTGTGATTGGTTCACTGTTATAGTGTCGCCATCCTTGCATTTGTCCTTCAATAGGTGAATGTACGAAGTATGAAATTCGTGGGTAATAAAATATATACGCATTTACACGTATAAGTACACATGTAGATAAACGTGAACATCATTCTACAAGAGCTATCCAACTCCAAGTTTCTGTAACTTAAAATATAAAATTATTGAAAATTTAAAAAGCGTTAATCCTATCTAGGCTGGGCTTTTTTCGTTCTTTTGGGGTTGGGTGCACGTGGAAAGTGCTGTGTGGCCAATTTCTCAATAACTATTGCCATGAAACTATGGCAATGAAACTTCTGCAGATAGAACGCAAGTTAAATCCGAATATATAGGGCAATTTTGTTGTCGAGGCAAGAAATTGTGACGTCGTTATGAAATCATTAGTTATGATAAGGGCTTCGAATTTTAAGATGGTAAAAAATTTCGTTTCAAGAAGTATTTCTGGCTGTTCTGTTACCTGTCTCTTTATCGAGACGTACTTTTTCATTTTTACTCTCATAATGAAAACTTTTTAATTTTTGACTTTTTAATTATTGGGGGTTTTTTTCTAAGGTTTTTCTACAAATAAAGCCAAAGTATTTTTAGGAAAAGCCCTAAAATTTCAGAGCCATAGCTGTAATGGTTTACGAGATATAAACATTTAAATTCAGCGCGGGAACTTTCCGGCCCCAGTCTAGATCGGGTTAAAAATCTAACTTTTTCGTAAGACTTGCCCTTCAAGATACCTTGTTCATTGTGTCAAGGAGAACAGTGTATTTATTCACTAAAGCTCGAACATACTACACAGTAAATAAATATTTAAGAATTACTAATTCTGACAGTATAACAGAAAATTTATCAATCGACAAGATTTATATCCTTTCAGAATCGAGTAAGATATAAATTTTGTTTTCTATTTTGTTAATGTTTTGATAATAATGAAATTTTTAATGTTTAATAAACGAGCAGCAGATAAAACACGTTCTGCGAGTTCATTGAACGGCTTCAAAAATAAACCCAAAAAGCTTGTCCCTTTGGAGTTTAAACAATGGCTCACATTGTTGGCTCAACGAGTGCTTTATCAGATATGAAGTCCATGCACGTGATTTCTTATCGGTGACTCGATAGGCTAAAATGCTCATCAATTATTCATGAGTTTTGAGAGTATATTTAACTCCTTCACTGCTACATCTCTCCCTTTGACAAGTAAATTGTTTGACGTCAGCCAGAGTAAAATTATCTGGAGTTAGCCAGAGTATAAAAGTCCCCGTGGCATGGAAGGAGTTAACAAAAAAGCAACAACAGGTTTACTTCGTCTTCAATTCGTCAATATCTGCACACAGACAACTGGTATCTTTATCCAATATTTTTCTTTTATTTTAATACAGTTACTTGGTTACCGAGCAGTTGCTTACGTATCTAAATAATATCGGCTAGGTTTAAAAGAGACTTAACAACGAACAGTTCTAGGTGCTGAGACTCAAAATATCCTATGCATAGCCAGGTAGTAAAATAAGCGGTTGTGTCACTTCAGCTTTGTAGACTTCTCTAACAACAACTATTTCAGTATTCCGACGATCGCGAACTCGAACAGAGCAATTTTGAATATTGTTCAGTTATTTAG
The DNA here is from genome assembly GCA_036872915.1 of Nanipora kamurai. Classification (NCBI taxonomy): domain Eukaryota; kingdom Metazoa; phylum Cnidaria; class Anthozoa; order Scleralcyonacea; family Helioporidae; genus Nanipora; species Nanipora kamurai. The sequence goes on from JBAHVQ010173857.1 coordinate 3,319, forward strand.
CTTGTTAAATTGTTTGTGCGGGCGAAACAATGAATGTATTACTACACATAATTAGAAGTTAAATTCTTGGTTTACGTCGAGTCTAATGGATAAAATATGATACAGCGCGTTATAGTGCTTATTCAAATACTATAGCTTTTCAGGAAGTAGTGGGTGAAGCTCAACATGGCATTGGATCATGCTGTGCATTAACGTTTGATGAGGAAATATAGAAGATAATTATAACTATGTATTGCCGGGCGACCTGTTGCCATACTTAGCGTCGGCAGTTCGTCGTCATGTTTTGCCTACTACACACCCTTCCTAACTTTTGAACTTTACAACATACGACGACAGATCACATTTTTTTTATCCTGATTGATGAATTCAATTCTGGACCTCCGTAATTCCGAACACAGATGTGTATAGTCCTTCTTTGAAAACGTGCAACATAAATTCACTATGATCCGAACTAAACCACTTTCGGTTACATTGTATCACTGGTAAATTATGATTTACCATTAACTTTGAATCAAACTGTGGTATACTTATACAAATTGAGAAAATGAATTGCAGGTCATGTATTTCAATTGAACTCAAATGATTTAATAGGTAAGCCAGGATTTTATGACAATAAGCCCTTTGCAGCTTAGCCAAAAAAACTTTGCATAACAATACCAGGAGAGCAAGCGAAATTCAGTCCATTCTCTTTTTCTTTGTTTTGGAAATCCCACTGTTCTCCATGCTCTCCAGTTTTTCATTGTTCTGAGTTATTTTTAGCTAGCTGCTAACGGCCTATTGACGGAGACCTGTTCAGCTGTTTACACAAAATTGCATCCCGAAAATGTGTTTCTTCTATGGCCAAAGTTATACACCATACTTAGTCTTCAAACTCTGTGTTTCTGTTTCCTTTTTCAACTCATTAGGAAAATATTATCTAAATTCATGTTCAATGTCAAAGTGCCCACGATCTGTTCTGTCATTGGTTCTCTCGATCAACTTCTCCCACGCATTCAAAGAAACTAAGAACGCTTTTCTCCTACAAACTTAAGAAAGGTATTTCATAACTTTGTATATGTTTGTGTAAAGTGAAGCTCTGCTTCCCAGTTTCACTTTTAATCCATCTTTCAGGATTTCAACACTGTGAAATTTATCGAAATCGTCTAGATATTATTAAGCGGCTTGACTATGAATCATACTCACGGCAATCATTCGATGAAGATGAATGCCACGATACTGCATTCAACGATGCATAGCACCAGTGGCCATGGACATGGAGCTCACACAACTAGTGGAATGAACCACAATGGTATGAACCATGGTAATGTCGGTGGTGATTCATTGGGTCACCAAGTGAGTAAATTCTGATTAAATAAATGATATATTTTAATCGATATTATAGTATAAGTGGTCAGTTGAAACCGGCTACCAACATGAAACTAGCCGGTCTCTCTTCGAGTTGTGTTTGATCGAACGCTAATCGTATGGAAAAACCATGGAAGATCTTCGATTAATCTTGTCATTCTCAATCATAATTTCTGATTTGAAGCTCGGAATAACAATACTAGACGTAAGGATCGTTCAAGTTTAGATTTCCATCTAACTCAATTCATTAATGGTACTCAGCATTACTTGAATATGCTAGAGCGCAAGACTTGGCATTTGCAACCGATATCATTGAACGATGGTCAGGTGGCAATAAAACGTCTCGAAGAAGAATGATGAAGTAAAATACCACAAAAAGATTCAAGCAAGACCAGCTCCGAAAAATGCGACTTTACGGAAAATTCTAAAATTGGAAAAACGTACAAATGCAAAGCGCCTTAAAACGGGAATGGGATTCTCGACCAAGACACCATAACTGGGCACGTATCTAGTTGAGTATTGTTCGGGGCGCTTTGCAGTGGAAAGACGTTAAAACTGGACTTTTATTTTAGTTACATATGTTAATACTATGAGGTAGTTATAGACGATTAGGAATTAAAATTAAGAGAATAGAGTTGAAACACTAATTCACTCTTTCATTAAATCTAACTTGAGACAACTACATTAATGTGCCTTTATCAAACATAAAGTTTTATCTTTTGAAAATGTCGCACTCGTTGACTGACTTTTGAATTAATTTTAGCCTGTTTGGTGTTGAGAGAATTGTTTCCAAAACAAACGGATTGATTTCGTAGCTACAGGAAGCATTCTTATCATTCCCTATCCCCTGCGGTGCAATAATTTTCCGACGATGTTTAGGTGGATATTTTGGCAAGAACTTAAGGGAGATCGCTTTCAAGTGGTTTGATTACCCATTTTTTGTGAGCACTTTTTTGATACGAACACAGAGAGTGAGATCACTCATAATCTTAAAAAATGGTTCAATCAAGCCTGTATGTGCATATCGTGAGAAAATCATATGATTAACCTACATTACCATGCGAAAATTGACTGCAGTTAACTGAGTTGATTTGTGCGAGAGTCGAAACTTTGGGTTTCTGGACCGCTGCTCTACCAGTTCAGTCAACTGGGGACAGTATACTACTTTCATCCATTTTAGGTGTGCGAGAGATTCTTCGGACAACTCAACGCTGATTTCGTATCTCACAAAAACTCTAATTAGTGGACGTGGATGTTAACTTTGATGCGAAAGACAACAGTTATCAAATAGGAAATGATAATTATAATTGGTAAGGGAATTGTCGAATGTCATAATGATATTGTATTTCAGAACCATCCTCAGGGTAATATGAAACGATAAATTCATAATTAACCTTCATAATTGGTTAATTATGAATTTATCATTTCATATTACCCTGAGGATGGTTCTGAAATAGAATTGAAACCCTGCACATCCATCCGTGGATAGCATTAAGTTGTCGCGAGAATATCTCGTGCACTTAAATTGGATAATAACTCGCCTCCAATCCCTGTAGACTCGATAGCTCAACAGGTAGAGTGGCGGACCGGCTTCCCGAAGGTGCGAGTTCAAATCCCGCTAGAGTCAACTTTTTCAGTTGACTTCAGCAGTGTAGGTTAATTATGAATTTATCGTTTCATAATGATATATTTATCAGATTTTTATAACTAACCAATTACAATTATCATTTCATGTTAGTGAGTGTCAATGCCAAATATTCCTTGAGTTATCAAATAGTGTTGGGAAACTGCAGGAACTTAGGTTTGTGAGAAACTGACGTCTGGAGTGAAGGCCCTTCGTCTTCGCTCGAAACATTAGTTTCTCTACAACTGAGTTCCGGCAGTTTCCCACACCTTTTGGTTATCTACAAGCCGTTCAATACCGCCGACGCAGCTCTCTACTTTTATACCGTTGTCAAGTAGGTTTTCTAAATCATTCCAATATTTAAAAAACTACTAGCAGTCAGATTACAGAGATATATAAGAACGGACAAATAGCCGAAGCCTTTTCTTGTTTTTCACACAGGAGGCACCATCTCGAGGTGCCACGGGTGTTATAGCCCGCAGCGCGGGCAGCACTGTCATGTTAACTGTATTACATAAAAAATAACAAGACTGCACATTATGTTGGCTTTGGCACATTATGCTGTTTATTTCTTGCTAAAATGCTAATGTCTGATGCTCAAACTTTCCACTAAAATGCTTATCCAAGGTTGCTAAACTGCTCGAGAATGCTCAAAGCACTTAATACAAATAAACACACCAGGAGATTTCGTTAGCCTGTTTCTCAACCCTGACTCAAACTCCGTGCTAGTAAAGTCAGTGAACAAATGCTTGATTGTTTGTCCCTGTCGGGGGGACTTGGCAAGCTAAATATGTCAATTATTATTATTATTATCCAACAGTAATTATAACCTAATTATAAATAGTTATTGAATTAATATTTATTTAAGAAATTTTCTTTCCCTGAATGTTGGCTTTATCTTCAATGCTCTTTCCTTTGTAAAATGCTTAAAATAATGCTAGCATAATTTAATAAAAAAACCCAAATAACAACGACCCAACACTAGAAGTCAAATATCTCCCTCAAAGTAGTCGTTCGGCCATAAATCTTTTACGAGCACATAGAGTGAAGGTTGGTCTTTCCATTAAACATAGATTTCTACAATTTCTAAATTGATTTCTACAATTTCGAAGGCGTACGAAGTCATTTCCCTTCTCGAAAGCAAGGACTTCAACCTTCCTTCTATCCTTGACAAGTTTATTTCGGGATAAAAGAACCAAAATGAGCTTGACTTGGCGTGGAGTGGGTCAAATGTTACACAGGAAAAAGCGCGAGCATTGCTGAATTAAAAAGTGCGTTTGGTTCTGCTGTCACGAAATCAACCAGTGGAATCAACTTAGTGCGTCCCAGTGAGCTATATCTATAAGACTGGAGAAAGAACTCCAGTTTATCGGCTAGGTAAAAAGTGAAGCCAAACATGGCCGGCATGGAACCAAATTTTGCACATCAGTTTCAGGCCCTGGCGTGGTCTTGCACATCAGTTCCAGTCCTTTACACGACTTTTACTGTTTGGTTCCGCTTCAAAACATTTACAAGATTTGCAGAGATGCTGTGTGGCCTACAAATGTGCTAAGCTGTCTGAAAATGGTAAAGAACCGGTAAAAAGAGATGTTTTAAAGTCTTTAGGACTTTTGCTGATCAAACTGTGAAACGCCATGGACTCAGAAAAACTCTGAGTTCCAGAGTTTGATCAGCAAAAATTTCCTAAAGACTTTAATAGTATCAAACTGCAACTCAAACTTCCAAAAGAGATCTTTTGCCGTACAGTTTCCTCAAGTGATTTTTCGAGACTCTTTTATGACATATGTTCTTCGTTTTCCATTCATTCTCATGTAAACGACACTCTATAACTCGCTCTGATATTTTCTGAAAAATATTTCAAATTGAAATATTTATTTCTGTCTTTTTAAGTGATTTTTAGCAGACAGCTGTAGGATACTAAAACTGACGTGTAAAACCGCGTAGGGGACTGAAACCGATGTGCTTCCAGTGTGTGCTTCAAGTGAGGGCCGGAAGTTATCTCTCCGTTAAAAATAGAGCTAACTGGAATGGAATGAGGTTTTGAGAATTGAGTTCCATGTGCCAGTCGAGGTCGATTGTACCGGGAAGTTGATATTAAACGAGTTAAGACAATGAAGATGGATCATGGTAGCATGATGAACATGAATTCTAGTAATAAAACTAACATGCCAATGGATATGCATATGAAGGTAACTTATAGTGAATTCGTATTCTCTAACTCTTATGTCTACTTTGATCGTCATTTTTATAAAGGTCATTCAAATTAAGATTAAGATGTTCAGTTATAGTAAGTCTATAGAAGTAATATTTAAGTGTATCAATGTTTTAAAAATTTTCTTCATTGAATGTTGAAGACTATGATTTTAGAACAATATTCGGCCCACAAGAGTAATACATGATCTGTCACCAGAATAAATACTCGTTACGGAACAACTTTAACTGGACCTAACGACCCAAATATACAATAATAATCGGTATAATTAAATTCCCAGCGAATTTATAGAGAGCAGGATTTATAATGGGCGAAACTTGGTGCTAAGTTCCAACGTGTTGGTACGTGTATGCCTTGGTGTTTACATATCTTGGTGTTTTCTCGCCGTACGTGTAATCAACTACAAATGAAAATACTAGACAAAAATCCCGATTGCTTTCTAGAATGTTATCTTTTCGAACTTCATCATATCTCAACTGTTGATAGTTTCGAATTAATAACTTTTGCCGTCTGAATTAAACGGGATGTTCATCAAACTCTGAATTTTTTAAAAGGCAATTTTATGTTTTTTTACCGGAGCTTTGTTTTCCAACCAAAAGTGAATAGACTCAAAATTTCGATTTTTTTGCTTACGCTGGCAATGGATCGAAGCCAAAGTTTGAATGTATCAGTAGGATTTAGAATATAATTTTGCTGGAAAAGTTATTAGTTTAAAGCAGCTGACTGCTGAAGGAAAATAATCACCGATGATTGTTGTCAAGCTCATTTGTCAACACGTACAATGTATAATGTTTATTGTGTTTCCCATAGGTGAATTGTGACTCAGCCAGCCATGCTTAGCATGAGCGTGGAATGTTGTGGAATACATACTGGTCATGTCTGTTTGAACAGTTATGCCACATTCTATATTCTTCATTCTTCTATTGTGAAAAAAGTGACTTTCTGAGTAAAAAGGACATCATTGTCAGTTAGTTAAACACCAATATTTCTGTTGGTATATGGTTGCTACGTACAGTGTTAACGCAGGGATTCTGTCCTGGGAACAAAATGATCAAGAATAAATACAATTCATGCAATAAAATACTGAAAACCACAACCAGTTACCAACTTTAGAAAGTATCAAACAAGTAAAATTTTGAAAAGCAGACTCATCTTGAAAACTCAAGATTTAAGTTAATGATTAAGAGACAAAGTAGTCAAAGTAGTAATCAAAAGACAAAGAAATCAAGATTACTCCTCATTTTGGAATTTGTTTTTCCTCTTGAGATACTGCTGGGGTCTTAAAATGCTCCTCAGAGACATTTGAATATGTTAAAGATGAGTTTATTTCCTTTTGCTACAAATTTTGTTGTAGATTCTTCAAGTGTTTTCATGAATGATTGTCTAAACCTACTGATGATGCGGGAAAACCTGTCCGAAAAGCCTATCACATAGACTTCTATCAGAGATTCATGTCTTACTGTGTCAGAAATACATTAAGAGCTGCTTATAACTGAAAAAATACACTGACCCAGTTAACCCATGAACAGTACATTTACATAAGCATTTTCATGTGACTTGTTTCAGTCACAAATTCCTTCATGGTTGAACATTTGTGTGAGAGTTTGCTGCTTATTATAGCCTGGGGTTATAATAACTGCTAATTATTTTTTCTCATATGAACAGCACTATTGAAGAAAAGCACTGGTTACACCACTATTGCTATATGGAGATTATTCATAACTACTGTAGAGTGACCATAGAGTTTAGATTTGAGACCAGTTCAGTGCTCAGAGTTGGTGTACAATACTGGTCACAGCTGAACGGCACAGACAAATTGTGACTGGCTTATTTGTTCTTTTCAAACATAGTGTCATTTAACTCAATTGTGAGATTTATCCAGTGTACAGGAGATTTAATCATTCTTTCTGCCCAAAAGGTTTTTTTTATAGAGTCTCTTCTCATCTATACCATAAATGCTGATGGTAGTAACTGAAAGGCTGTTTAAACTACTTCTAAGAAAAATATATGGTGTTAGAGAATAACAAAGTAATGAGAGTTTAAAAGTTGAATAACCCTCCTACCTAGCATGTTTACCAAGAATTTATCCACCTTCATGGCTGAAGAAGTTCTCTTGCTTAATTTACTGTATCTAGCTTTATTTTTCTCTTCAAGTGAGCAAACTAGCAAAACCTTTGTTTCAAATTTTTGTATAGAACTTTTTTTCAAGTTCTCATGCACTTTCATTTGTGGTATATTTGAAAGAACTTCTCTGTTTTAAAAAAATAAATTTGAATTTTCTTATATAAGGAACCCTGTAGGAAGATCAAAATCCCACTTGGGTAAGGAAACCTGTGTTTGACACCTTGATATGCTAAACACATTGGCATAACATTTTTTTCATAATTTTTTTCAAATTTAATTTCCTCTATCTTGTTTTAGATGTACTTTGAGTTCAGTTCAAATGCAATAATCCTTTTCAAGGAGTGGGACATTGACAGTGCAAAAGGTAAACTAAATGTTCCTGTATCATCAGTGGCCACAAATTACTAATAAGTTTTCAGTTGACATACAGTAGCTCATGCAAAGTGCTGACTGGGTGTATAATGGTCCATTTCCAGCTGAATTCTCAATGGTTAGTGCCAGATTGGCACCAGCAAGAGGGAATAATGGGAGGGGAACATACTGGTGTGCAAAAATAACCAAATGAGTAGTTGTCAGTATGACTTAAGGAGTTCTGGAAGGGATGGACAGAGCCTGCAGTACATGAACACCTTAAATGACACCTAGATACTTAAGGCTAAGAACACATTTGATGAAAACATTTTCATGCACAATAATTTTTGTCTACAATTGTTATCGTAAAACAGATTCAAAACAGGATTGGATTTCCCATTCACCAAAACCCAGTCATGGTTTGGCTGAAGGGTGAAACCACGATCGGATTTTGAAACAAGTTAAAAACAGATCAGTATAGGTTTGTTCTCCTTGGATTGACAACCTTGTTGTTGTCCAAAAGAGGACAAAGCTTCAACCAAAATGTTTAAGGCAAGATCCAATTAACAATAAAGAAACTTATGCTAGGTTCAGGTGCCTTTGAACCCTTGGCTCATTTTACGTCAAAAGAAACCTTGACAGCAGCTTATTCAAACTAAAATGATCAAATAATTCCTTAACGAGTTATTCATAATTAAAATTGGTCAAATTGCTATTAAAAAAAATGACACAGTTGGGTTAGTTGGGGGACTGGGCTTGTGACGTCATTAGGCTTTAGGGTAGAACTGCCATAAAAACAAACCATAGGTCCAGATGAAACGAGTCAAAGACGAACGAACTAGCTTTGCTGTTAAGTTAAAGCTTACTTTAGCAGAGGAATTGCTGCTTATTTCTTGTTACCCCACAAAGCTATCAGCCAGATGTAAGTTACCACGCTTCAATTCCGAGAGAGTTTACATGTGGTGAGGACAAAAATGTCAGCGTCTTTGAGAGAGACAGTACTTGTGTTCCGGCGCCAAAAAGGCTTGGAGCGGACCAAACTAAGCGTAGAGCATGCCTCAGATTTGGCATGTCATGAGACTAAGCCCTGTAAATCTGCCGACCACTATCATAGGGCAACATTCTGGTTCGAGACCCCGCGGGCACAACTTCTTTTGTTCTGAATTTTGTTGCATGAATACAAATAGTGATGTTGGAACCCCATAGTTATTATAACGTTGTCTGACTTGTCAATTTAGGAATGGTTTGGTCCTGTATTGTTGTCTTCTTGTTGGCTGCGTTGTATGAAGGATTTAAGGTGAGCAGGGAATTGTTGCGACAGAAGTATTCCATCTCACAGCAAGTGAGCAAATTGAATGGTCATACACCAGGAGGGAAAGATGTCTATGACACTTCAATTTACAATGGCAGGCAAGTGTTTTTTTTTTGTCATATGTTACGCAAAATCCAATTTAAACGTCAAACCCTCAACTCGATTCTTTAGCAAATTGATCTATGTATACCTTTACTTCTTAGTTTGAGCACAGTTTATCAAAGTTTGTAAGGATTTTTGAAACATTTTAACAGTGATGATGTTCGACGAGACAATTTTTAATGAACAAATACTGAAAAAGTTGTTACGTGTTACTCGTCATTTGTGGCAACAACATGTTTTTTGAAGATGAATTTAGCTGTACAAGGAAATTATTTTAAGCTCAGCATTAAAGAAAAAAGCTAAGGTAAGGATATTTATTCGGGTTAACCGTCAGCCCTTCATTGAACTAAAGCTTAGCAGTTTTGTTTTCTCTAATTTTACGATCTTGTTGCACCGTGTGTTAGGCTTAATTTATATGAGATGTAATACTACTGGGATGCGACGTGGATTGTTATGTCGTACTGACATTCGTCGCAACATAAATGAGAAGTTGTGTAGAACGTAAGTACGCCTGCTTCTCAAGCTAGTAAACTAAGAAAAATTTTGAGCCCCTAACGGAAATCAAACCCCCTAACCTTCTGATCACCGGTGAGATGCTCTAACCATTGAGCTACATGAACTCAGATTTTAGAGCCAACGTTACTTATTTCACTGATTTGTGAATGGCTTGTGTACTGCTTATTGCAGTCTTGGCAAGTCAAGGGGGTCTACATTAAAATGATGGTTACGAGTCACTAGTGAACGGTAGTGAATGTGCTATTCTTATGGTACTTTTTTGTTGTTTTTTAGCAATCGTTTTCTCAACTGGCATCACGTTCTCCAGTCTCTCTTGCATGTCATCCAAGTGGCTCTTAGTTATTTCCTCATGCTGATCGCGATGACCTTCAATGGTTATTTGTTCATTTCTGTTTGCCTTGGAGCAGGATTCGGCTATTTCTTATTCAGCTGGAAAGTCAACAAAGCCTTTGATCTGAATGAACACTGCCATTAACTGCTCTCATAAATCGAACGATTGTCATAAGTCTGCTTTTCCTTATTCCCAATCTTTCTTAGTTTGGTATTCGGAACCAAACGTTTGAGATTGGTTGTAAATGTTTTCCAAAAGATTAAAATAATTAAAAATATCTATCTTTAAAGTTTTAACTTCAATCGATTTTAAAAGTAAAAACAGTTTTTACATCAGAATTTTCAGTTTTTAATCGACTTTCATTAATTCAGTTCTATGAAAGTAGGAAAAAACTTAACGAGTACAATCAATTCACTTAGATTTCTAGAGAAAAGGGTTTTAACTAGTTTTTGTGTTTGCAAAGTATGAGCACGAAAGCGGACATCGTATAATTGCTGCAAAGTATACTAAATTGTACAACCGCATTTCGCTACGGCGGTCATTCAAGTGATTTAATAATAATAGTCATTTATTGTAATTTAGTTACACAACAGTAATTAGTAAACTGTGACAAGCTAACATTGTTTCATTAATAATTAATGTATTAAAATCACTTATGGTATTAATAAATGTTCATAAAACAGAATTCCAGACTAAAACGTATTCGTTTAAAGATTGCAATCAAGGGACGATGAAATGAAATTACTTTTGCAAGAAGTGCCACCTTAAACAGACCTGGCGACTCATTTGATCCGTGATACACTTTTGGATCGTGACTTCCCGTATGGAAACCCCTGGGTTAGTGACTGCGGCGCTGAGTGTTAATAAGGAATAAAAATGGTCTTCTCTGCGTTCGCAAAAAATGTTTTTCCCTACAACTGCAACGGCGGGAAGATTACATTTGTAAACTCTTTTTTGTATGTGCGGATTATTTGACAAAAAAATTCTAAAATTTAAATACAATGCGGAAATCTTAAAGTGCATATGAAATGAAAATTAAGGCTATCTTATTTGAAAGAACTCTTAAAAAGAGAAAGAAGACATTTTACATTGTTTTCGTATCAATTAGTTTTTGAGATATTTAAATTTGTTCGATATGTAAATGAGACAATGTGTGACGTCGTATGATTGGTACAGCATTTTTGCCAATCGGAAAGTAACTTACATCTCGAAGATATATTCAATGAAATCACTTGAAATCTTGTACATTGGTTCAGTTTATAATGCTGAACCGTTCCATGTCAAAATATTGATATCATAGCCACGCGTCCTAAGAGTTCTCTGTCCGTACAACAGAATTTTTTAAATTCCACCATGACAGAACAAGGTTTTCTGTCTTTTCTTTTACATGGTGTATAAAATGATGAAAGTAATATGTCTGACCTATGACGAATGAAAAATGGTCATGAACAGCCTAAAAACAAAAGAATTACATTTTACAGATTCAAAGAGTATGGAAACTAATATGTTACTATGACAAATATTGACATGAAGCAGTTCAGTATTATGAACTGAACCAATGCATAAAATTTCAAGTTATTTGGTTGAATAATCTTGGAGATATAGTTCACTTTTTTTGGCCAAAATGCTTTACCAGTTTTATGATCAACCATAACCCTGACCCTCCCCTCACCTGGGAGGTTTAGTCAATTTGAAGAGGCGACTAGGTTGAACGAGTAAGTTAATATATAATGTCGAAATTAGTTTGGCGTAATATTCCTAACAGCTGTTACCACGCGTGGCAAAAAATGAGCAGCGTTCTGACGAATATAATCCATAGGCGGTATTTTTTCTAAATAGTAAGTCTCACACGGAACTTACGCAAAAGTCGAAAGGAAAATTCAAAGAAAAGAACCAATCAGAAAAGGGTAAAGTCAGGTGAAACTTTTGTTCATTTAACTTTTGTTGTTTGTTTTGTTCATTTTGTTGCGGCAATATAGAAGATACACGACAGGGCATCATATGTTTCTAGCTCGTTTTAGTTCTCGTATCACGTTAAAATGTCAAAACGATGCGGTCCACCGTTTACAAAAAGGCTTCAGCTATTTATACATAAAAAACTAATTTACATAAAGGCTGATACACATAAATGATAATCTGAACACCAACAAAGTCATTAAAATTTGTATAAAATAATTCGACTCCTTAGTTCTATTGGAAAGATAGTAAGCCCAACATCTCAAACTCATTAAATAGTTTGAATATCTGAGGAAGAAATTACATAAATTAAGCCAACTTTCACCTCGACTTTCTCCTCAAATACTTAGGATCGTCAGATTAAAAACTACGAATGGTAGCTATTTAACCTTATAAAAACACCAATTTATCTAATCACATTAGAACTTCAAAACTATCAATGTCTTTCTAAGAATTTATGAAATAATTCTCCAAGGATGGCTTGAACTGGGATAAACTAGGTGGGTTTTTTATGTCATGTGGAATACTATTCCAAAGTTTCACACTGCTAACCTGGAAATCCATCTCTAATATAATTAAATTATTAGTAGCTTAAGGCCCCAATCAAACGAGAACGTAAGTCGTCGTAAGTTTTAGCTTGTGCTTCGTTTGACCGCTGACTTGAGATGACCTGTGTTGGCTTATGTTAGCTTGCGACTAAATTGAGCTCGTTCAAATCTCACGTAAAATTTGACGTCTTTAAGAGCCATTCTCAGATGGATTATGAAGAGAAAAAGTCAAAGAAAAACATGTCAAGGTACTGATGAGCTTTTTACCCCCAAAACGTTGCCGTAATGGATTTGGAACTTGCAGAAATGTAGAAATTGCAGTGACTTCGGCCACCGTTTGATTGGTGTCATGGCTTTTCGTTAGAAGTAAACTTGCAGTGACTTTCGTAATTCTCGTTTGATGATGGATTAACAGTGGAAATATTTCCACCTGCGAAGACTTAAACATCATTCAATGGCGCACTCGAAATTAAGCGCACCGTAAACTGATCTGCTGAAGTTTCCATGGCAATTGTTTCGCCTGATAAATTACTTTCGCTTGTTTGTGCTCGGTTTCCTCTCCTTGATATCGGATGTTTTTGATCAAGGTTACTCCTTTTCAGGTTGTCGGTCAGGAAATAACCGATCCCTGCACCCGTAATAACAGCTGTCAGCAGGAGTATATCATAAGTCATTGCAACCATCATCAATAGATAACGAAGTATTTTAAACAGTAGGTAGATCGTTGATAGCAGAAGACGGCGACATTGGAAGCTGATATATAAATGACAGGCAAAAAAGATAAAATCATTAACTCTCTCCTGTCCGAGGACTTTCCCCTGGACGATTAATATCGTCTGGCGTTAGCCAGAGTCAAATACTAAAGTTTCCATAGGTCACTGAAGACCTATACGGACAGGAAGAAGTTAAATATTAAATGATAACAGTACATATAGATTAAAACAATGATATAAAAGTATAGTGTTGCGCAAGGCAGTTTTGAGCGACTTGTAGAAAACCAAAAGGTTGGTAGACTGCCAAATATATAATACATTTTTTGTTACAGTCTACCAACCTTTCTGTGCCGTTTCATGCCTTAAGTGGCATCCTAGAGTCAAATGATGATGATCTAGAATGCCTTAAGCGACATCCTAGATCATCATCGTTATTACTGATATAATATACCGTCTGTTGATACTCCGTAGCAGAACGAAAGTAATTATAAAGTATTTACTATTCCGCCAACAATGGTTGAAGCTCAGATAAAACTCATTCCCTCCAATTCCTCAAATTGACTGTATACACGTATACACTCATGGGGATATACATCCCAACTTGAGCGTAACCGTCATTTTCAACTGACACTGAAATTCAGGGGGGTGATAGAGATAACAGAAGGCCATTATGGAACTTCGCATTAGGAAATTATAAACTAGGAAGACGACGAGACATAAATTATGAAGTCTTGCACACTGAATGAGGAATTTATTTCATTGTTTGGTTTTGCAACTCAATGTATTTGTTTTATCAAGGGCCCCAAATGCTTGCCAATGCTAATTTGCTCTGAAGCAGCAGAGCGGATTTTCTAGGAAAATGTTCGGATCGGGTCGGATTACGAGGGACGCATCGAATTGGACCGGATTAAGAATGTAGGAATTCAGATCGATAACTTTGACGTACCTTAAGGTCGACTTCTATCCAGGCGAATTTATCTGCGCGATTAAAATCGACTTGATTGGAATCCGCCTTAAGCAAATTGCATCATAATTTTGTGATGATTTCTGGGCCAATTTACACAACACAAACTAACGCAGGTTCTCTCCGAGTTCGCCTTAACCGGGTTCGCCCACGTTGGGTTTACACTGCTGGCGAAACTGCATTAAAATGGTTCAACCAAGGGCGAACCCACCTCCAAAGCTGGGCTAGCGCAACCCAGGTCAAACCCGGGTTGGTCTCATTTACACTACAAAAACCTAACCCTAGTTAGCTTTTTGTAATGTAAATTGGCCTTCTGAGTGTGCGAAAGTCAACCTGAGCCAGAGTTTCCTCGACTGCCCAGAGGAACGAAACTAACTCTGATTTTTATCAAAACAATTTTGGCCGAGCGAACAAAGTTGCCTGGATGGAAATCGAACTTAAAGATATATGCTTTAAAACAGTAGCAATAGATACACCAGGCGGAAAGCGTAGTTTAAAAATGAATATAAGTGCCCAGCAAGCGATTTTGAA